>BKZX01026421.1:14517-35569 GCA_014362285.1 Fagus crenata
TGTGTGTGTGTGTGTGTGTGTGTGTGTGTGTGTGTGTGTGTGTGTGTCTGTGTTTTGAGAGTTGAAATTTTTGATGAAAAGTTGTTTTATTTATGATAGGGTGAATAAAGATCTTTTCACCGTTAGATCAAATAGAGATGGACAGCTTAAAAAAGATGTAACTTATATGAAGTTATACTGGGTGTAACTTGAACCCATCGTATATATATTTATATATATACACAACCTACACCCTCACGTTACCCCCCACCTACCCCATTCATTCCCCACCACGCAAACCTTTTCTCCGTCTCCTTTTCTCACTTATTCCTTCACATTTCTTTCTTTTAAACACACACACTCACTCTTTCCCCCACTCTCTCTCTCTTGGTCACTATCTCACTCTATCTCACCGGTGTACTCACCACCACTGACGTAGATTCCGATAGGAATCACCGGTGACCTCCTTGGTTTCATTGCCCCTAATATTCTAAGGTAACATTCCTTGGTTTCATAGCCCCTAATATTCTAAGGTAAAATTCTAAACTTTGAGCTTTTTATATTATTGTTATTTTCTTTCCAAATCTAACCAACTTTAGTGTTATATACGTGATTATGGAAGTGGGTTTTGATTTTGGTGGATCTATTTAAGGAATGGTTAAGGGATTTTGCAAAAGGTGTCCATTTGAGCTATCTCAATGGTCTAAAATTGGGGATTTTGGATTCCTAACACCTACTAGTGGAAAAATCTAACTATTCCGTGTCATTGAGTTATTTGGGTTAGTTGAGGTTTTAGATAGCTTTGTCTTGATAGGTTTGTTCATGTCTTCTTTAGGTTCTAACTAATCTCCTTGGATCGTTATAGATTAGGCTTTTTGTGTGGGTTACAAGTAAGTAGCTTCTTAATGAGATTTTTAGAAATTAATCATTATTGCATAATGACATTTTTAAGGTTTGAAATATTTTTCATGGTTTTCCTAAAGATACTATGTGTACAATTCTTGTTACGTTGATTTATGGAAATAAAACACGCATGAAGCATGGAAAGATGTATTATATTTATATTTTGCAAAATGCATGATTTATCAGCTTGGAAAAGATAAGTATCTTTGATTTAATCCTTTGATAATGGATTTCATGAATTTATTGGATTATTTGGAAAATTATAAAGATGTTTTATTTTAGCGTATTTTATTTGGGAAATTCAATTGAAACATTCTTGACAAGGAATAGTTTTGGAAACTTTGTGACAACTTAGTCTTGGTGTCGATTATTATGTCTTTGTGACCAACCTATCTTTGTGAACTTTCTTTATAAAATTATTTGGAAATATACTATACATGTGACTTTATATTATTTTATCCTTGTGCCATGACATCTATGATTACCCGGTGATTACCAAGTTGGATGCCAAAGTCTTTGTGATATTGGTATCTTGGCGCCCCATCTATGTGATGGTTATTGAGTTTCGTTTGTGTGATGGCGATAATGAGTACTGTTTGTGTGATGGTGATTGAGTTCGTCTGTGCGTCCGCGATATTGGGTTCCATCTATATGACGAAGATTATTTTTTCGTGACATTGGTTTTGTTTGTGTAATGGCTAATGTGTTCCATCTATGTGACGACGAAGAGTTTTGTCTTTGTGATGACAAATTGTGATGACTTGTCAAGTGGCCTTGGGTTGGATTTCTTGTTTTGAATTATTGATGTCGTTAAGGTTAGCAATATATATTATGTAGCTTAATGCTGGGTTATTTTGGAAGGCTTTGTGCTGCTCTATTATAATCATTCTTGTCATTTTGTCAAAAAAATTATTTATGAAGAATCCAATTGGTAGTTCCAAAATTATAACATGTTTTATAAAATGTTTATTATCATGAAAGTTGTATTTCTCTACCCTGATTATTTATGCTAATTTGTCACACCCCAAACCCGACAAGGTCTAGTGCATGAAAAGACTACAACTAAAAAACAACAGTAAATTTTTCCGAAGCATTTCTAATGATTTTCCACTAACATGGAACATCAAAATGTCCTTTAAAAAGATTTCCACTTAACAAGTGTACACTAATCCATAAAGTTTATACATTAACAAGTGTATGTTAAGGAATAAATTCCATTGAATCCCATATTAATTGTTTAAAAGTGTAAACTTTTTTTTTTACTCTTCTCCTATAAATATGACATCACAACATATTGTAACACATTCAATTAAAAAGAGATGTAGCCTATCAAGACTTTATCGTGTGAATGTTGGCCATAGTGCCGAATCACGTGAAAACCTAGCCTACTCACTCTACATCTCTCTCTAAATATTTCCTCTCCATTTTATATTTTTGTTGGATTATAGATTTCTACATGATATAAGCTCCTAAACACATCTCTCAGAGTTTTAGAAAATTGATCACATAGCTCCCAATCATTCACGCTGTGCAAATAGACTCGGAGAAATCCTTCAATGTGCCTCATGGACCGACCCGTGGTGTGCCTAACCCAGATCCGCGACCTAGTTTTTTGTGCAAGAAATTAAAAAAAAATTCCAAAATTCTAATTTCAAAATTTGAAAAAAAAAAAAAAAAAAAAAAAAAGGGAGGAAAATGCAGAAAACTAGCAGTGATTAGTGAAGAAAAAACATTGTAGTCATTTTATTTTCCTTTGTTTGCATTTTATTTTCTTTTGTTTACAATGTTTAAAAAAAAAAAAAAACTGGCATTGACCAGTAGGAAGAAAAAAAAAATATCATTTAAAAAAAAAAAAAATTGAATCCTCATGAGTTGAGATCTGAGCCAAGTTCTTTTCAAGATCAAAGCCCCTAATCCAGAGAGGCCGAGATCCAAGCCATTAAGCCATATTCTGACCAAGCCAAGCCGAGAAATGAGTCAAGCCGAGTTGAACCGAGTTTTGAGCTTTATTTTGTTACCAAACTCTAGGTTTTATTAAAATTACACATATTTTTTGAGAGGGAATGTTAAGGAATAAATTCCATTGATTCCCATATTGTTTAGAAGCATTAACTATTGTTTACTATTGTTCTATAAATAGGACCTAACAACATATTGTAATAAAATAGAGATGTAGTCTATCAAGGCTTTATCCTGTAGATGTAGGCCATAGTACCGAACCATGTGAAACCCTAACCTCCTCTCTCTACATCTCTCTCTCTCTAAATATTTTCTCTCCATTTTATATCCGTGTTAGATAATAGATTTCTACAGTGTACACTAATCTATAAAGTTTATAAATTAAGTCATTTATATATATATATATATACATCTTCAAAATAAGTCAGAGCTCTATTAACAGTTACAATGACCATTGGCCAGAAAAGAATGGAGGTCTATGTATAACTACATATATCAACAATATCATGCACTGATTCATTCCGTCAAACAGATTTGGGTGCCTAACATTTTCCTAAGTTCGTACCTTAACTCTGGGTTATACACATGTCAACAATATCACGCACTGATCCATTCCATCAAATAGATTTGGAAGCCTAACATTTTCCTAAGTTTGTATCCTAATTAACTCTGGAGCTAATGACGTATTCCCGAGCCCATGCCTAATTAAGATGGGCTTACGCGGAGCTATAACCAAGTATAGCCAGTCACATGGAGAGCATTAGTGACATTCGTAGGCCATTCCTTGGGGTGCTTAGGTGATGTGTTTGAGTGGTAAAAAGTGAATAAAAGGTGATGAATTTCGTGGGTTTGTGTCTTGTGGTGGTGTTTACTAAGCATTAGAGCTCTAGAAAATCGGGGTGTTTACACTACTTTCCCCATCTGATTCCATCATCTAGAATATCAATTTCTTCGAGTTTACCTCCTTTCGCATTTGCTACCTCTATATTCAACCCCTTGAAGGGGATGTCAGGAGGTTGTATCCAAAAGGATGGCCGTTTAAATTGGATTTCCAAAACCTATTTATCAGCATCAAACTCTTGTAGCAGCACTAAACTTCTATCGAAGTCCCACGGGCTGTTGAGACAAATAATATCTTAGTCCACGGAATAGGTTGTCGCCTAACTTCTTTGGTTGCTTTCCATTTGGTTATCATGGTGTTTGTTAGCATACGTATATACCATTGTTATTATACTAGTCTAGGGTTTCCTAGGGTTTACTATGTATTTACTATACTGTCCCTAGTTTAGGCCTATATATATTCTCTTAGCTGTACATGTTTAATCAAAATACTCAATACACAGATTATTCTCTGTCTGTTTGTGCCTCTCTCTCTCTAAAGTTAACATGGTATCAGAGCCATAAACCTAGTGGTCTACGTGTCCGCTTTGTCTCTCTTGAAATCCCCCAAGCCAGCTATAGGTGTCTTTTGTTTTTCATTGTCTCTCGCATATCTATTCTTTGTGTATCACCAACCATAGACTTCGCCCATCACCTCACAACAATCATTTTGAATTCTAGCACTAGAAACCACCAGACACGCCGCCACACGCCACCAACGTCTCTCAGTGGTCCATGGCTTTTATGTCCTTTCTCCATCACTATACCTCTCTGATTAACAAATGGTTAACACCATTAGATAGACCACCCTCCGATCTACAAAACCCCAAAATTTCGTGGCCAACAGAGCTCTAACGCTCCGCCACGCTCCAGCGGTAGTTTCGGCGAAAAAAAAAAAACACTCAAAACCCGCCTTGACCTGACCCGACCCGACCACCCGTGACCCGACCCATGAAGCGCCCCGTGACCCGTGTGTTTTGTGAGCTGTTGACGTCAGCCCTACATCTTGCTGACGTTAGCCCTAGCTAGTGAAAAAAATACAAATAAAAAAAAATAAAAAAGAAAAAAAGAAAAAGAAAAGAAAAGCTTACCCATTATTATTTTTTTTATTGTTTTGTTTTTTGGGTATTTTCTATATTCCCTATTCATCTCTAATGGATAAAACTGAACTTCCCAAGATTGTTATTGCTGCTCGTCTTTCTTCCTCATCCAGGAATGGTTTGAAATACTACAAAAATTGTTATAAACAGGGACATCTTCTGTTTGAATGCCCTACCATCCAATGTCGGTATTGTCACAAGATTGGTTACATTGTCTACAACTGCCCAACCAAGCCTCCCAAGCCAAGTCACTCAGGAACTCTTCTAAGGCCTGGTAATCCCTCTGTTGTTGCTGCTGCTAAAGAATCACTCTCTGCTCCCTCTCTTTCATCTGTTTCGATTAGTGAGTTAAGACCATTGGTCTTTTCCATGGTTAAACAATTTATGTCTACTTCTGGTAAGGTTTTCTCTGCTGTCTCAGGTAACGCTTGGTATTTTGATTCTGCCCGTTGTAATCATATCTGTCCCGATTCTCAATTATTTTCTTCTATTATTCCTACTACTCATGCTCCTCTTATTCAAACTGCTAATGGCTCGTACATTTCTGCCAGCCATATTGGTTCTGTTTCCACTCCTACACTTCTCTCTCTAACACATATCTTATTCCCAACCTCACTCTTAATCTCATCTCTGTTGGTCAATTATGTGAACTTGGTTATGACTTGTGGTTTGGTTCTTCTAGTTGTCGTGTGTAGGATCCTCGGACGAATCAAGTTCTTGGGACAAGCCGTAGAGTGGGACGGATGTTCGAACTCACTTCACTCCACCTACCTTCCACCTCGACACCCCCTCCGTCTCCCTCCGTCTCAGGTTGCTCATACTGCTTTTGTTTTTCCTTTGAGTCTTTGGCATTTACGTTTAGGTCATGTGTTCGTTCAAAAACTTCGCTCTTTAGTCTAGTGGTTTCTTGGGTCAAGTCAAACATGATTCAGTTGATTGTGTATCGTGTCAGTTGGCCAAACAACCAGCCTTATCTTTTAATAATGTGACTCTTTTTCTCATGCCTCTTTTGACTTGATTCACTCTGATATTTGGGGACCTAGCCCCATTGCCACTGTAGGTGGATTTAGATATTGTCATATTTGTTGATGATTTTTCTTGATATACATGGATCTACCTTATGCACAATCTCTCTGAATTAGCTCAAATCTATCACACCTTTGCCCAAATGATTTCCACACAGTTTTTAAAAACCATTAAAATCTTTCGCACTGATAATGCCATGGAATATAGAGACTCTCAATTCCTTGATTTCATTCACACACAAGGCACCATTATTCAGCGTTCCTATGCAGGAACATCTTAGCAAAATGGTAGGACTGAATGCAAACACCGCCACATACTTGACTCTGTTAGGGCTTTTCTCATTTTTGCTTCATGTCCTGAATGTTTTTTGGGGGAAGCCGCCCTCACTACTGTCTACACCATCAACTGTCTTCCATCCTCAGCTCTCCAAAATGTGACTCACTTTGAACGTCTCTATGGTACTCTAGCTTCCTATTCTTCTCTTCGCGTCTTTGGTTGTGCATGCTTTGTTTTACTTTAACCGCACGAACATTCCAAATTAGAACCTCGATCTCATCTATGTTGTTTTCTTGGGTATGGGATTGAACACAAAGGTTATCGTTGTTGGGACCCTATCTCTCAACGTCTTCGCATTTCTAGTCATGTTGTTTTCTGGGAACATACCATGTTTAATTCCCTTTCCAAGTTTACAACTTGTTCCACCCCTTCCTTTTTTACTAATCCATCACTGCCTTTGTTTCCTCATGCTACCTCTCCAGACCCTTCTTCCATTCTTCCTTTATCTCCTGCTGATTCTTCAGTTTCTCCTCTAGCACCTCCACTAGTTGTGGATCCTATCCTTAATCAGACTCCTGACCTCCCTCTTGTTGCTCCTCTTGCTGACTCTCCGACTTTGCCCCAAGAACCTACACCGCCTGTGGATCCTGTCACTGATCAGACTCCTTTCCTCCCCCTTCGTTGCTCTAACCGGGTAAGAGCACCTCCTGCTCATTTGCGTGATTATTCTTGTTTTTCAACTATACTTTCCCTTCATGAGCCTCACACCTATCGTGAAGCCTGTACTAACTCTCTTTGGCAGCAAGCAGTGACAGAGAAACTTCAGACTTTGGAGAAGACTCATACTTGGGACTTGGTTGATTTGCCTCATGGTAAATCTGCCATTGGCTGCAAATGGGTCTACAAGATCAAGACCAAATCTAATGGCTCTATTGAATGGTATAAGTCGTCTTGTTGCCAAGGGATATGCTCAGGAATATGGGGTTGACTATAAGGAGACTTTTGCTCCTGTTGCTCGTATTACCTATGTTCGCAGTCTTCTTGCTATTGCTGCAGTTCATTAATGGCCTCTTTTTCAGATGGATGTTAAGAATGCTTTTTTAAATGGTGATCTCACTGAAGAAGTCTATATGCAGGCACCTCCAGGTTATTCAGACTGTCCTGACAAAGTTTGCCTTCTTCGTCGCGCTCTTTATGGTCTTAAGCAAGTTCCTCGAGCCTGGTTTGCCAAGTTTAGCAGTATTGTACATTAGTTTGGCTTCTCATCCACTTTTCATGATACAACATTATTTATCCGCCGATCTGATAAGGGTATGATTCTTCTTCTACTATATGTTGATGACATGATCATTACTGGGGATGATCACTCTGGCATTTCTGATTTCAAGCTATTTCTCCACCAACAATTTGAAATGAAGGATCTTGGTCATCTGAGCTACTTCCTAGGCCTTGAGGTCTCTTCTGATTCCACTGGTTATTATCTCTCTCAAGCTAAGTATGCCTCTGACTTGTTATCTCGTGCTGGCCTGACTGACACTAAAGTTGTTTCTACACCCCTTGAGATGAATGCTCGCCTTACTCCCTTGGATTGCACACCTCTCAATGATGCCATTCTCTATCATCAGCTTGTTGGCAGCTTAGTCTATCTCACTGTAACCCACCCTGATATTGCTCATGTTGTTCATTTAGGGAGTCAATTCTTATCTGCTCCCCACTCTACACACTATACTGCAGTGATTCACATTCTTCGCTATATCAAGGGTATTATGTTTCACGGACTTCACTTCTCTGCTCACTCCACCCTTGACCTCTGTGCTTATTCTGATGCTGATGGGGCCGGGGATCCTACTGACCGCTGCTCTACTACTGGATTTTGTTTCTTTTTGGGAGACTCTTATTTCTTGGTGTAGTAAGAGACATATTGCGTCTTGCTCTAGCACTGAGGCAGAGTACCTTGCTCTGGCTGATACTACTTCTGAACTTCTTGCTCTTCGCTGGCTGTTGGAAGATATGGGTTTTACACATTCTTCACCGACTGTCATACATTGTGACAATCGTAGTGCTATTCAGATTGCGCATAATGATACTTTCCATAAGCGCACCAAGCATATTGAGATTGATTGTCATCTTATGCGTCATCATCTGTCTGCTGGCATCCTACATCTTCTTCTAGTTAGCTCTTCTGATCAGATTGCTGACATCTTTACGAAGACTTTTCCTCCTGGTCGTTTTCGTGGTCATGTTTCCAAACTTAAGATGGCTTCTGTCAGACCACCTTGAGTTTGAGGGGGGATGTTAGCATATGTATATACCATTGTTATTATACTAGTCTAGGGTTTCCTAGGGTTTACTATGTATTTATTATATTGTTCCTAGTTTAGGCCTATATATATTCTCTTAGCTGTACATGTTTAATCAGAATACTCAATACACGGATTATTCTCTGTCTGTTTGTGCCTCTCTCTCTCTCTAAAGTTAACAATGTTTTTGAATGCCTTTCTATTAAAGGATTTGCTGGTGTGTAGATGAACGAACAAGCATCTCTTGCCTTTGTCCTTAGTTTCCTGACCTCCACCGCGTCCCTCATCACTGAAACTGCCCCTCCTTCCTTTTTCAATAATGATAGGTTATTCCATAACTCTTCTAGATTACCATCTACCTTGAAGGGACTGCCAAGACTTGTACAAGACTTTGTACGAAACAAGATGTTGGCTTTTACAGAATTCTAAGACCACTAGAGGTTTTAGGGTTTCGAGAATTTTTTTTAATGAAAGTTTCGTCATAAGGTTCTCTAAGTACAGAAATTAGATTCCACTAGTGTTTCTTAATCACATACAATTATGGCAATTTTAAAATATAAACTCAATCTAATGCTTATTAATGTGATTCATCACTAGAAACTAAATTCAATCAAGAAAATAAAATTCCAAGGTAAGCGAGCAAGCATGCCAATAAGCATAACAAGATATAGCATAAAATGAGAAATATGATAAAAGTGCTAAAAACCATCATCTACTTGTCTTTTCCAGAACGACATATGGCTGAGAAGAATCGACATGATAGATTTACATTGATTCAACCACATACCCGATTTGTCTAAAAATCTCAATGATGACTATTTTAAGACGTAAACAACGTAAATAAGTTTGGTAGGAAACAAAATAGACATATTTTATCTACGTTGGCTCATTCGAATTTAACAAAATAGCTGAAAGAAACGACTCGGTCCTCGTAAGAAAATAATGTATTTATATGAAGTATGAAAGAGCAGTTTTTGTTTATTTTTTCTATTGATATGCATTTAATTTATAAATTGAATAAATTTTATATATATACATTTGAAATGAATAGATGAATATGAGATTTCAAATATATAATATCACAAATGTTTTATTAAGTAAAAAAACAATCCTAAAAAATCAAATCATCTTTGTTCTCCCAAACCCCTTGATTTTTATTCATCGCTTCGGAATGCAACCTTAAGATAGAATATATACACCTGCTTAGAAAATTTGGAATGATAAATATTACCTAGATGTGGAAAGTCATAAACAAGAATAATCTAATCTAAAGGAAATATAAAAGAGAGAAGAGTTTGAAAGAGATGGAGGCTAGGGTTTCACGTGATTCGGCTATATGAGCCTACGTCCACAGGATGAAGCCAATAGGCTACATCTTTATTAATTCACTGTGCGCTGTGTGTTTTACAATATGATGTGAGGTCCTATTTATAGGACAACAGTAACAATAGTAAACACAATTCTAAACAATGTGGGATTTTAAACAATATTCCTCAACATTCTCCCACAAACTCAAGGTCTAATTTTAATGAAATCTTGAGTTTGGTAATAAAATAAAACTCAAAAAGCGGCTCAACTTGGCTTGGCTTGTATCTCGGCTTAGAGGCTCGGTGGCTCGAATTTTGGCTTGATAACTAGGATCTCGGTTTGGTTTGGTCGGATCATGGCTCAATGGCTCGATCTTAGCTCAGTGGCTCAAAGGCTCGGATCTTGAATGACTTGGCTCGGGATGTCAGCTCAGTGGCTCAAAGGCTTGGCTCGATCTTGGCTCTTGAAGACAAAATAAAAAATTATCCCACAATAATTATTATTTTTTTTTTCATACTTGTCATTGCCAATTTTTTTTTTTTTTTTGAATTTCGATTTTTTTTTTTGAAACATTGCAAATAAAAGAAAATAAAATGAATACTACATTTTTTTTTTTCTCATTGATTGCAACCAGTTTCTGCGCTTTTTTTTCTTTCAAATTTTTAAAATTAAATTTTGAATTTTTTTTAATTAAAAAAAAAAGAATTGGATCGGTTAGATAGGTTGGGCGAACCGCAGGTCAGAAATGATGACATCATCATGATGACATGGCAAGGCAGAGTGTGAAAGGGACACGCGCATAAGGCGCATAAGGAGGTAGCTGCGCGTGGTTCAGCCGCCTAGAAATTTAAGTGGCGTGTGAAGACGTGTGGTACATCGGATCGGCTTAGTTTTTGCTCCATTCAATAGTCTTAAAACCTCAAAATTGAACAAAATACTCCTAAAGCTTTTAAAATGATCAAAATATATTTAAAACCTAAAAAATGACAAAAAAAATACCATTTGAAATTTCAACAATGATCAAAATAACCTTGAAACCTTTTAAATCACCAAATATCCTTGGAACCTCTAAAATGACAAGAATACTCGCAAAACCTCGAAAATCACTAAAATGTTCAAAATATCCCCGGAACTACTAAAATATCCAAATGATTAAAATAACCACGGAACTACCAAAATGTTCAAAATATCCCCAACACCACTAAAATGGTAAAAAATACCACCATAACCACTAAAATGAGTAAAATACCCTCGGAACCTCCAAAATAACCAAAACACCCAAGTAGTTGCTTCACAACTTGTGTTGTAATCTTTGTGATTCAAGACTCTAAAAAATGTGTTTGTGTGTGTATGAGTTGGTAAACAAATGATCATGAAACCTAAGTTACAAAGATGATGAAGGATAAATAAATAAAAATGATTTTCAACCTTCAAAAGCTTTGATACTTTTAGAGATTAAATTTTGATTCAAGAAATTTTTTTTTTTTTTTTTTTTTATTTGACAATAGCAATCTACACTACACACACGCACACACTATTTGGGGGAGGGTAGAGGGGATTCAAACCTCTGCCAAATGGGGGGGAATTTTCCCTTGCACGACTAAGCCAAATGCCTAGTGGGCGATTCAAGAAAATTAAAATACAAAGATTTACAAGTTTTTTTTTTTCAAAGATAATGAATGGTGAGTTTAACCTAGAAGATTTCTCAACCTTCTAGAGCTCTAAAATCTTGAAGATGAGGTTTTTGCTTCACAAAATTTTCTAACTCTCTAACAAACTATCTTTATTTCTCTCTTGAACTCTTTCTCTACTTGCTAACCCCCCAAACCTTGTAGCATATGGTCTTATTTATAGATGTGTGGTGTGAAGGGGTCAATGGGGGGTTGGTGAGAATGGTCTCCTACCCCCCTATGGGTTGCCAAACTTGCATGCCAGCCCATGCTTGTCTCCCCCAAGCTGTAAAAAAAAAAAATAATAAAATAAAAAAAAATAATAATAAAAATAAAAAATAAAAAGGGTGCAGAGAAGTGGTCTAGGAATGCAGTGTCGTACAACATTGCAGCTAATAACTCACAGTGTCATACGGCATTACGACTCTAGATTAATTACAATGTTGTATGACACTGTGCTCTAAACAGCACCCAAAAAAAAAAAAAAAAACAAATTGTTTTTTGTGACTTTTTCATTTTTTCTTTTTTGAGCATGAAATTTTGAGCGTGCATGGGCAAAAAAACTGAATTTTACACCCTTCCAAATGTGTTTTTGGCATGTATATTTGAGATATAATTGTATGTATACATGTTTATTTAAATTAACGTGGACTCAAAGCGTTAGAACTTTGATCGGCGATAACTTTTTCATTGTGGTCCGATTTGAATGCATGATGGGTCATTTTGATCGTTTTGACCTAATGATTTATTTAAAATTATCTAAGCCTCAATTGGATAGCCGAAACAAAATCGAACCAAAACACAAGAGATGCAAGGATATCTGTGCGAGGGAGCCCGAAGTCCAAATAGAGTGCAAATTGCTTTGTTGTGACCATGTTAACCTAACAACTCGTGTGAATGCATTTTTATGTCAATTGGACACCTAGAACAAAGTGAGATAAAAAACCCTAATTGCGCATGAATTTCCGTGTCGAGACCCGCTTTTGGATTTTTAGTCCATAAAGCTCTTCTACATGTTATGAATGGAATGTAGGTGGCAAAATGAGGTGTCTACACAAATCTAGTACCTTTGTGTATTAAATTCAATGTTAGTTCCTCGACCTAAACTAGGTGGCGATTCCTTCTCTGCCTTAGTCCTTGAGAGGGCAAACCCGATTTCCTACTTCATGGTGGTGCAACATATTTCGAATTGGTATGAGAGGTTCCCACCTTAATGGAAAGGACCTCAAGAATTTGTGGGCGCTAACAGTTGTTCTCTTGGATAATTGAATAGTTGCTCTTAAAACATTGAGTTCTCCTGTTATTTACTTTCGGGAAGTCATACCATTTGTGGTTATGGAAATGGAGTAGATAACTAAAATGATTAACAAAAAATCATAGAAGTGCGGTTGTACCTTCAATTTCCCCCTATCTAGGGCAAAACGGAAATGTGTAGGCATTTTTGTCATTTTCAGTCTCTTCATATGATATTTATATTTATTTTAACCTTAAGGTGCAACAACGTTAACTATAAATGGTGTAAATGTCGTTAAGAGTTTTGTAGAAAAAATTGGTTTGAACTAGTCTCTTTTATGAGAAGAATCCCACCCCCAATTATCAAATTATAAAAATTAAAAATGGTGCAAGTGTCCCAAGATTAATCACAGAAGAATTTTGTATTTTAATGAAAAAAATACCTTAATTATTTCACATCCAACAATGATTTCCTCAAGTTTGCAAGTCATTGATTGATAACATTTCAGCAATGATAAATTCCTGGTGCCGAAAAACTCTCTTCTTCAAGGAAAGTGCAACTCATTTACCTTTCTTTGTCCATATTTTCCATATTTGGTTGGAAATGTATAGATGGAATCATATTGCTGGGACTCTTAAAAGTGAGGTTGTGCTTTCTTAAAACAATAAAGCCACAGACATAACACTTTCACAACAGTTTTACAATAATCCTGAGGTGTTAAGCTTTGAATGGTAAATAATAAAGTGATATAAGTGGTGCATCAATATGAGAACTAATAACTCTAAAAAACAGAAGAAGAAAATGAGAATTAATAAAAACCTGTCAACTCAATTTTGTTGTATATACAGCATTGCTTTTCTCAAAATATCAAGAAATTGTAAGACATTATTTGTTCTAGCAAGCCTTTGAAAAGATTTTCCTAAGCTAAGAAAATAACAGAAAATGGAGCATTCCTTTATCTGTTTTCATTTGAGCTTTTGTTTCTATTTAGTATTCATCTTTTGTTGTTTTGGGTGCATGGCTGTAAGAGATTGCAGCCTAGTAATTACTTGTATTTGTGTAGGTACTACCAGACTTTTTCTTTGTTGAATATAATTTTATTCATAACATAAAAGGAAAAGAAAATAGCACAACAATCATTTCATCTACTCATTCAACCCAAAGGATTGATAGAGGGTTATTGATCTAAAAAGAAAAGAACAACAACAACAGCTGCAATAAACATTGTTACATAAAAACAACCATGCATGCCACTTAATTTTATTGTCGAGTAGCCAAAAACCACTCAACCTAAATCACAAAAGAGTGCGAAGACCTACTTATGCATCCTATTTCTTACCATCGTTCTGCGTTGCTTTCTTGGGTTTTTCAGATCGTTCAGGATTGGTTGCCTTTTCATCATCTGACGCTTTCTCATTTTCAGATTGTGAAGTCTCGCCAGTGGGTGGTTTATTGTCATGCTTCTTCCCGCCAGTCGGCAGTTTTATAGTAGCAGTAGCTGAGTCTCTCTGTTTTTCGTTACTTGATGTAGGATGACTTTGGTGTGCTGGATGGTCACTGATGAGCTGATGAGCTGATGAGCTGATGAGCTGAGCTGATGAGCTGAGTCTCTCATTTTGCTTAACCATTTGACGGAGCTGCTCACTAACTGACGACTCTCCCTCACTTTTGACAGTCGGTTTGGTTGTACCATGGGTTTTTTTGTCTCCATGGAGTTCCACAGAAGCGGGCGTTTGCCCTTTTATGTCACTTGGTGGTTTATTGCCTTTTCGGTTATTTGTACCACCATGGAGAAGCTCAGCAAGTGACTGATCCTTGATTTTTACAGGTGGTGGACCATTGCTAGAAGAAGTCTCCTGCTGCCCCTCTTCTTCATTAGGGGCATCCTTGGGGTTTTGCTTAGATCCCTCAGCCTTTTTCATCTTGCCTCTTTCTGTTATTTGTTCAAGATCCACAAGTAATTTATGGACTCCATGCACCAATAAGGAACATCCAAAATTTGCTAATCCCGATGATTCAATAAAATTTGATTTATTTTTTTATTTTTTTTTTAACAAAATTTGATTCCCATGATCAATCGTCGGATATGTAAGAAATGTTGATTTTGGCATCTTCTATATTTGTGATGTTTTTGAATAAGTTTACGGAGATACCCATTTTTATTATTCAATAGTTATAAATAAATGTATAATTTCTATCTCATATGAATGGTGGGTCCCACTAATTAAATTCATGGTAGGACCCACTATTCATGTGAGAGGGGAACTATGTTTTTTTTTTGTAAACCTAAATTATTGAATAATTTTCTCATTTTCACGACGTGCTTAACTAGCTGATTGATGGAGAAATTAAAAAAAAAAAAAACCAGGTGATACGTACCAATGTTAGACCCGAATATTAATGATAATTTATCACTCATAACTTGTCACCTTAATAAGTTGTGAATTTGAGTGTGTCTATAGGCGTTTTGTTTACAAATATGATAATTTTACAAAATAAAATACTTAATATCATCCAAATAATTTATTTTATTTATTTATTTATTTATTTATTTTATATATATATATATATATATCAAGGTTCAAGAGTATTTTGTTTTTCTTTGATTATCCATGATGATTAAATTTTTAATTCCTAAGTTACTAAATGGGTTTAGAAAAATATATTGTTTTCATCCCTAAAGATAATTTGTATGAATTCCGTTTTTTATCTCTAAACTTTTTAAAGAGTTTTTTTTTTTTAATAGCTTAGGGACATAAATACGGTCGGAAATAGATTTTTTTGCAATAGTTTAAGGATAATAAAAAAAAAATTAAGGATAGAAAATATAACATTTTCAATAGGGATATAAACAATCTTTTTAAAGTTTAACAACGAAAAATGAAATTTATACAAACTTTAGGAATGAAAAAAATATTTTAACCACAAGTTTATACAAGATTAGTTTAAATAATCAAAATTTATATATTTTTAAATATAATATTTTTTATAAAAAAATATGTTATAAATTCAAATTCCATCTATATTAAAAAAAAAAATAATAATTAAAAAAAAAAAAAAACCAATGTGAACTCTCAAAAATTCTAATACTACCTGTGAGTTTAAATTCTCTGTACTCTTAAAATGTCAACCCTCAGGTTGCAATTTTATACTGCTCTCTTTCAAATAATGTACATATTTAAATATTAAAAAAAAAAAAAGAATAAAAAATTTCAAAATGGGGGGACATCGCCATGTGTTCTGGTACGTGGCTGTTTTTAATTACAATTTAGTTTTTAGTAGTCTATTTTGCGTTAACCTGGTCCGTTGTTTAGCTTATTAATTGAAGGTGAAACAATCATAGTTAGGGTTCCATATTTCTTTAAGTTTATACCTAACTAGCAATTGTGACTTGTCACATTGATGCATGCACATGGAGGAGGTCTGCAGCAGATCACGCACGTTCCTTTCTACATCTCACGTTGAATATGTAATGTGAATGAGGACTACTCCAGTCAATAGCGTTTGATTCTTTTGCATGAATTTCTATTCAAGTTCTATTCGATATTCACACTTCATTTCTGTCATTATCTCAATTCTCATGATGACTTTTAATTTAAATTATAAACATTTAAATTCAGTCTTTTACCAAATAAAATCGATGCATTACATATATGTTAACGAAGTACATGTCAATAACTCTCTCTCCCTCTAAAGGCAAACCCTAGCCGCGGCCCGTCTCCCTCAACCTTTCCCTTGCCAAGCTGTCGCCCTCCCTCTTCATTTCCTTTACCTATGTTGTCACCACCCCTCCTCCTCCCTTGACCCGCCTTACGCCTCCTGCCCGTGGTCGCACTGCCCACCCTCACCACAGTGTGAGAGAGATCGTGATCGGAGGTGATTCAATCTGGGTCGCCCCCCTCGCAAGCCTCCTCCTCCACCCGTTCCCCCTCCTTTTAACCCGTTCCCCCTCCATTTTCTTCTCCTAACCCGCACCTTTCTGATGTAGTAGCAGACGTGGCCAAATCATTTATTGAATGCTGTGAGCGTTAGATGTAGAACTTGCAGCGCGTGGTAGATTACCAACTAAATTTAAGTAACAGTGTCATGATCACATGAAATTTGGTGGGTCAATTGGAAACTGCGAGATGATCAAAACCTAAGACTTTGTCCTAGACTTTTCGGTTTTAGGCCAAAATTCTATCATTTAGGACCCAAAAAGTGTTTTTCCCTATTTATGAAACTTTTGATATTCTGTCTTTAATTATTTGATATTTCCTTTTTTTTTTTTTCGCAAACTAGGGTTTTAAATTCCCTATATAAGCAATGTTATGAAGCCATCAGGCAAGTCAGTTTTTGAATTAATGTATTTGATTTATCTTAAGAGAGTTTTTTGTTCCTTTTGTCCTTATGTATTCCATGAAGGAAATTAACAAGTTCTTGTGTGCGTTGCTCGCCATCCATTAACGCTCGCTGCATCACTTTCTTGCTGGTCTTTTTGTTGCTCTCTGGAGTCCTTGAATAGCTCATTTCTCCGGTTCTCTCCCCCTCTCTTGAAGACAAGATTTGTGTCTTCCAGTAGGTGATGAGACCTCCAATGCTCGAGGATGCTCAGTTGGAAGTGGGTTTGGGGTCTCATCACTTTTCGAGCTTTTCTTGTCTACCCTCTAGGTGACTTGGGGTAGACTTTGCAAAGCTCATCCTTTTGGAGAGCCCAAAAACCTTAATTGCATGACATCTAATATCATGGACTATCTGATTTCATTTCTCTGTTGTTGTTTGCTCAGATAAGATCTTGGCTCTAAACTTTCTGCTGGATCAGACATCTCCAGTTGTTGTTGCTTTTTCCCATTATCGGATTGTCGTCAAATCTTAGGTTGTTTGTTGTTTTTGTACTGTTGTTTCCTTCTATTATGTTTTTGTTTTTTCTGTTGTTTGTGCCGCCTTCATGGTAGAGTCTTGTACTACGACATATTTCATTTTTGCTGCACTCGTTGTAGGGTTTTGAGCTTTGTTGTGTAATCAACATGATTCCCTTTCAACTCTGTTTGGAAGTGATCCAGTGTTATGATTTTCAATAAAAGGTCTTTTCATTCAGCAAAAAATAAAAGACTCAATTCAAACATGATAGATTTACATAGATTCAATCATATACCAGATTGTCCAAAAAATCCAATGATGAGGAATACGTTAGAATTGAGCTTCCATTAATCGGATTTTGTTTTCTTAAAATATATGGGTTTGATGTGAGTTAGTTAATATACAAGAGTATTAGTATATCTTGTTTTAATTGAGTTTGTGTTCAGTCTGATATTGAGGTAGAGTATGGTTTAAGCCTGATCCATGATGAGTGGATACTCACTACGAATATAAGGTTAAGCTCCCTCTCTATTACTAATGTTAAACAAAACCCTAGATCTCATTCGTTTTAGAGAATAAGGTGGCTCGTCCCATTGATAGTCGTCTTGAAAAATTCAGGTTTTCTCATGATGTCCACAACCTTTTATTGATTTTCTGTGTTAGTATCTAGCATGTGTGTTTCTCAAAATCTAACATGTGATATCAGAGCTTCATGCTAGGCTAGAACCAGATTATTTTTAATTAAAAAGAGGCTAAATTACAAATTGCATATTTAATTAAGTTTGGTAAAAAATCAGTTCAGTGCTCTGAGTTTTGATCATATCAATCCAGTTCTTTATGTTTTGTTTCACTTCAATTCAGTATTTCCCTTAGCTGTCGTCACTGTTTATCGTTAAGTGGCTATTTTTAAGATTTAAATATAAAAATAAATTACAACAAATTCTTTTTTATTATCATAATCGTTTTAAAATATAAAATTTTTAAACAAACTTTTCTACATTTATTTTTTTCTTTTCTCTCTCTCTCTCTCTCTCTCTCTCACTCTATCTACACATCTGCCCTCGTGACCACCATTCACGGTAACTCTACCACCACCCACGAAGTTCATATAACAAAGACAAGAGAGAGAGAGAGAGAGAGAGAGAGAGTCACGAGAGGATATCGATCTGTATTTCGCCGTTGGAGTCAAACATGTCGTGGCACTTCACCAAGTTCAAGGTTGTCCACGTCGCAAAGGATCTCAATCTCTCGACATATCTGCCGTCGGACCATTGCGGTTTTTCCACTTAATGCACTCTGTTTAGGAGTGCTTTATCTACAATGGTTGTGATAAAGATGGTGGGAGTCACGCGCCTTGACCTAGTTGGAGATTGAGTCTGACCCACCACCACACACGGCGATGGGACCACAAAATCCACATTGATAGAGTGGCTGACATGGACCCTTTGAGTCTAAGCACTTTGAGAATTGGAGCATTGGGATTATGTGATCTTATACTAGGTAAGGAATTACTAGTATAAGAGTTTCTCTATGCATTTTCTTCTAATGATCTTCTCTCTCTATCTATGGAAGGTGTTCTTGCTGCTAGGGTCTTTTGAGTGTTCTTGTTGCTAGGTTCTTTTGAATGTTATTGTTCTAAGGTTTGTGGGTTCCAAGTGTTCTATTTTGTCTCCAATTGCTTCTTTGGCGAATTTATGGAATTTTCATAAATTGGGTTCGATTATTGTATTTGGAATCTAGGATCTTAGATTGTTTCATTGTTAAATTTCTTGTTTTATTCCCATTGAAAAAAAAAAAAAAAAAAAAAAAAAAAAAAAAAAAAAAAAAAAAAAACTAGTTAATAACCTATGAAACGCACGAGAAATAATTTTTCTCACTTTTATTTTTTGTCTAAATATCAAATTTGATAATTATGATGATAATTAAAAGACATTTATTATTATTATGTATATATATAGAATATTTTCTAGCATTAGACGTTTATTATGATTGTGTTTGTATATGTGGAACAATATATTCTTTCTATTACCGAAAATAATGTGTCAAAATTCTAATAGAATGTTTAATTATAAAATAAAATCTAAATTCAATTAAAAAAATATAAATTAAAATTATGGGTTGTTAAATAGTGAACTTTAAAAGTTTATGTGACACAATATTACGAGGTCAACCAAAAGTCAAATGGCTTTGGTTTTACGATTGTGTTTGTATAAATGGAACAATATATTCTTTCTATTAAAAACAATGATATATCAAGATTTTAATGGATGGTTTAAAAAGTATATTAAAATTGTGGGATCTCACTCAGAAGCTTATGTGGCACAATATTATGAGGTCAACCAAAAGTCGAACTGATTTGGTTTTACATATAGTATAGATAGATATAAAAATAGAATAATATAATTAATTTTTAAGTTTTTGTTTTCTGAAAAATATATTTTTTTAACGAAACTAAAACTAAATAAATTTAACGGCAAATAGTGATCGCAACTAACGGAAATATGGAATTGAAATGGAAGGAAACTTGGAAGATCACTAAATTTCCTTCATAAAAAATTAGAGGATTTAATTGAATTTTGACCAAATTTAGAAGTTGCAATTTGTAATTTGGCCTTTAAAAGGCTTATTCTTTTTTAAAGTACTGAAATTTCATTACCAGAAAACACATTTTCCGTGAGCAGCCATTAGTGGAATCATGGGGCTTTTCTTGGTGTCTGAATAAGCTTTGTATAGAAACAAAATTGTGGCGTAACTCTCTCTAACGAGGGAGAAGTGGAAAATCAAAGATTGGAGTTTTATAACACACAAAATCTCAAAAGATTTAATATTTCCTTCTTAGATCCTTTTAAATACGTTTAAATTGATGCAAATGTGTGGGTTTTAGCTTGTGGAGGTATATGTGATGCAAATGTTTTCCTTTATGTTGAGTATCAACATCTGGGCATAACGTGGGTAATAAATGATTTATAATGATATTGTTGACCTTGGATAGGTAAAATGTAAATTTTAAAATCTCAAGTTGGCCCAAATCACATGTGCATATAGTATAATAACCGGGAAAAAAAAAATATTTAGTGTTATTTTTTCCTTAGCTAAGTTTGTTGGACAGGAGTACTAACAAGTTTTATATTTTTTATTTTCTTTATAAATATGCAAATGTTTTCCTTTATGTTGAGTATCAACATATGGGCATAACGTGGGTAATAAATGATTTATAATGATATTGTTGACCTTGGATAGGTAAAATGTAAATTTTTGAATCTCAAGTTGGCCCAAATCACATGTACTTATAGTATAATAACCGGGAAAAAAATATTTAGTGTTATTTTTTCCTTAGCTAAGTTTGTTGGACAGGAGTAACAAGTTTTATATTTTTTATTTTCTTTATAAATATGATAGAATTTGAAACATATTACGTACTTTCTATGATGTTACTCTTTGTTATTCTACAATACCGATAGTTTTTTTATGGGTATAATATCCACTCAATTGTTACCATCAAATGTGATATTGGTACTATCTAATATGATGTTAATATATCCAATTATATATATATATATATATATTAAATTTAGATAA
>BKZX01026421.1:35669-47873 GCA_014362285.1 Fagus crenata
AAAAAAAAAAAAGGGTATTGAAGAATTACCCTTTTTTATTTTATTTTATAGATATGATAGAATTAGAAACATATTACGTTTGTTCCATGATGATCACTTTTTATTATTCGGCCAAAACACCAAATTTATTTTCTTTTTGTAAGCGGGATTTAAATTCAAATCCCTTATTTGATCATAAATGACTAAATCTATACTTTATGCAAAACCAAGACTTCTTGATTTTTTGTTGATTTCATAATATTAACACATCAAGTTTTGAACCCTCATTCTTTTATACATCATTACTATTTTTTTTTTTGGATTCTCTTAACTCTGAATACTTTCTTGCTACGCACTTGAGTCAAACTCTTTTCTTTCTCTGCCTCTTTCCCTCAACACCAAATTCCCCAAAACCATAACCCTTGAGCACGCTATCTCTCCCACTATGACAAAGGCGCCTACGATTTTGGTTGAGAAGATTAAAACTTTTTCATGCAATCTCAGTCCAGTGATGAGGAGAATTTACATAGTTTCTAATAGTTTCTAATTTACAAGTACATAGACTTATACTAGATTTAAACTTCATGAAGGCTATAATATCTCTGACAAATATTGGTCCAAACAGGACATTATGCCTTACATATATTGGTCCAAACAGGACATTATGCCTGACAAATATTGCCACTCAGACATTATTCCCTAAGGGGAGCACCTTGAATACCAAGGTAATTTTCTTAAGCTTTCTTTTCTTTTATTTATTTTATCAAGTTAGTTCGAAATTGGGTTGTTAAATTCCATCAAGACCTGTTATATTTGCTATTGCTACAGTATTTTTTTGCGCCTGTAAGCCTGCAACCGAGAAATATTCACATGTCTTTTAATCCTATGTCCCTATGAGGAACCATACTTCCATATAGTGACAAACATTTACTTTTTTAAAAGGTCAATGGCCCCCTCCTAAAGGGACTGAATTGTCGGGGTTTTGTTTTCCTGTGGGACATATCACATATATGGACAAAGGCTAGCTGTTGCAAGCTAATATCTATATATATCTATATATATATACATTTTTTATGAGTGTTGCAAGCTAATATTAATCAAACCAATAGGAGTTTTTGACATAAACAGAACTAAGGCCAATATATATTAATTGCTATTATGCACCGTACACTGCATGAGCTAAAAAAGAATGCATCGTGCATGGTCCAAATTACAAATATTACCGACTCTGATTTTATTCGCTAACGAGGCGTTGAATACCATAGTAATTTTTTTAAGCTTTATCTTCTTTTATTTTATAGAGGTTAGTTCGAAATTGGGTTGCTAAATTCCCAATCTAGACTATCTTTGTCTTCAGTGAAATACAATCACGAAGGATGTGAATGAGGATTCAGGAAGAGCACAACGGGGACAAAGTTGGGTTCCAAAAATGATGGTGGAATTAATTTAACTGCACGAGGCTGAATACGGTTATGCACGCACTTCCATGCGAGCAAACAAATTAATCCCAACTAGTCATATGATTCCATATGCTTCAACGTGTAAATCATACTGACAAACATTTACTTTGCTTTTTAAAGGTTAACGACCCTTCCTATTAAGACTGAATTATATATACAATTATTTCAGTTTTGTTTTTTTCTGTGGTGTCTAGCTGTTGCAAGCTAATATTAATCAAAACAATAGGGTTAGATTTGGATTTGGATTTGGATTTTAAATCAATAGATTTGAAATGCCTTGATTCCAAATCTATTAATTTTAAAATTTCTTGTTTGGATCTATTTATATAAAGGAAGATTTGAAATTTAGAATTTTGAAACCTATAAATTGACCAAAATACATAAATCACCAAAATAACCCTAAAACCTCTAAAATAAAAGCAAATTTCTCCGAAACCTCTAAAAGAATCAAAATATCCCTAAAATCCACAAAACAACCCCGAAACGTAAAAAATGACCAAAATACCCCAAAAACACCAATATGACCAAAATACCCCTAAAATCATCAAAATAATATTAAAACCTTTAAAACAACCAAAATATCACTTAAACTTTTTTTCTTTTTTTTTTATTTATCAAAATGCCTCTAAAATCACCAAAATGATCAAAATAACCATGAAATCTCTAAAATGACAAAAAAAAAAAAAAAATCCCCAAAAACCTGTAAAATGACCAAAATATCCCTAAAATCACCAAGATAGTCAAAACAACTTTGAAAAGTAAAAAATTGCCAAAATGCCCATAAACACCAAAATGACCAAATTACCCCTAAAATCATTAAATAACCCCAAAACCTCTAAAATAACCAAAATACCCCTTAAACCACTAAAATGATCAAAATACCTCTAAAATTACAAAAATAACTATAATTGACCCACAACATAAAATCATCAAAATGACCAAAATAACCCTAAAACCTCTAAAATATTCTCGAAACCTCTAAAATGACTAGAATACCCCTAAAATCTTCAAAATGGCCAAATAACCCCAAAACCTAAAAAAATGATCATTATACCGCGAAAAGACCAAAATACCCCTAAAATCACTAAAATAACCCCAAAAACTCTAAAACAACCAAAATACCCCTTAAACCCCTAAAATGATCAAAATACCTCTAAAATCACCAAAATGAAACAAATAAAAATATAAATAAAATGCCAAAACCATATATTGGAGTTTTCAAGGTTATTTTGGTCATTTCAAGGGTTCCAAGTGTATTTGGTCAATGTGGAGTTTTTGGGATTACTTTGGTTATATTGGAGCGTTTGGGGTTATCTTGGTTTTTTTAGGGATTCGTAGTGTATTTTGGTCATGATAGTGTTTTTAGGATTATTTTGGTCATTCGTAGTGTATCTTGGAGTTTTCGGGGTTATTTTTGTCATTTTAGGGGTTTAGTGTTATTTTGGTTATTATGGTGTTTCTGAGGTCATTTTATAGTTTTCAGGAATTATTTGGTCATTTTAGGAGTTCCGAATGTATTTTGGTAATTATAGTGTTTTTGGATTAATTTGGTCATATTGGAGTTTTCGAGGTTATTTTGGTCATTATGGTGTTTACGGGGTTATTTTGGTCATATTTCAGTTTTTGGGGTTATTTTGGTCATTTTATGGTTCGGTGTTATTTTAGTCATTCTTGTGTTTCAGGATTATTTTGTTTATTTTGGAGTTTTCGGGGTTATTTTTGTTATTTTAGGAGTTTTATGTGCATGTTGGTCATTATGGTATTTCTGGGGTTATTTTGGTCACATTGGAGTTTTCCGGGTTATTTTGGTGGTTCACTGATATTTTGGTTGTTTTAGGAGTTTTGAGTGTATTTTGGTCATTTTAGTGTTTTCTGGGGTTAATTTGGTCATATTAGATCTTTCAGGGTTATCTTGGTCATTTTAGGAGTTATGGATGTTATTTTGGTTATTTTGGAGTTTTTAGAGTTACTTTGGTCATTTTGGAGTTTTCAAGATTGTTTTGGTCATTATGGTGTTTTCGAGTTATATTGGTCATATTGGTGTTTTCGGGGTTATTTTGGTTATTTTAGGGATTCGGTATTATTTTTTGTCATTATGGTGTTTCCAAGGTTATTTTGGTCATTTTGGAATTTTTTGGGTTATTTTTATCATTTTAGGGGTTCCGTGTATATTTTGGTTATTTTAGGTATTTTAAGTGTATTTTATGGATTATTTTGGTCATTTTTGAATTTTTGAGTTTATTTTGGTCATTTTAGGAGTATTTGGGTCGCTTTGATGATTCCATGAGTGTTTTTTTTTATCATTTTGGTAGTTTTGTGGGTATTTTGGTCATTTTGAATGTTTCTGGGTTATTTTGGTCATTTGGTATTTTGGGGGCATTTTGGTCATTTTTGAGCCTTTAGATGTATTTTAGAAGTTCCAGTAATATTTTAGTTATTTTGAGTGTTGGTATCTAATGGAAGGATTTGTGAAATTCTTATCCTAAGAAGTCATTTAAAATCCATGGATTTGAACCTTTAAAATCCTGGATGGATTTGGCTCAAATCCAAATTCTAATGGTTTTGAGTCATCTAAACAAAGAATTTGGATTTTGGCCCTCAAATCCAAATCTATGAACCCAAATCCACCCCATCCAAATAGACCACAGGGGCTTTCTGGTATAGATCCACCTCCTCCTCCTCCTATCTTCTTCTTCTTTTCTTTACAACAAAGGCATGCATTGGAATAATGACATATCCATTTGTTTCATCCTAAAAAGTTGTGGAAAATGATTCATTTTTTGAAAAATATTTTTAAAAAAACCGACTCATTTTCCTATATTTGGATGCGACCTGGAAATATTTTTTATTGGTTGGCTTGCATGTAAAACCTTTTTTTTTTTTAATTCAAAAATTAAAACAATAAAAAAAAAAAAGAATTTGAACCTTAGTTCTCTTCATAAAGGAAACAAACAATGTTATTGAACTACAAGACTCTTGGTTGAAAACCTTTAATATTTCTTATAATTCCAAATAATTATATGAACAAAAAAACTCATTTGGAAAAAAGTTAAATGTCAATGATCGATCAAAATTAAGTCAGTTAATGGCATTGAACGGTTGGCCTATGGAGAGAGAGGAGGTGAAGAGAGAGAAGTTATCACTTGCAAAGCTAGCTTTTTTGTGGTGTGAAGTTTAGTTTTGGTGGGCTGTTAAGTATTTAATGTTCCAGAAAACACTTCTTGTTCTTAAAAAGTAGATGATGATGTTTTCTTCTATATTGGACTTGTTTTCCCTTGACACAAAAAAATGTTTTTTATATTTTTACTGGCGTTTTCTATCATAGAATGAAAAATGCAGAAAATGTTTTTTTGTCGAAACGAACGAAGCGTAATTTTTCCTTAACATCAACTTATAACTGATATTTTAAGAGAAAACTGCAATAAAAAATCAGGTAGACATGATAGGCACTTCTTTTCTTTTCTTTTTTTTTCCAACTTATGAAAGTTAAATGAAATTAGTGATTTTACTTTTTAAACTTAAATTAAATTAAATAGCTGAAGTTTATGAGATTGATGCTCTTTTGAATTAAGAAGGTAAACATATATATACCAAGAGCCTTGTAGCTTAACTAGTTGACTCCTTCTAATATTCTGTAAGCGATACACATTTAGGGTTTATATCTTCATCTCTCAACTATCGAATTACAAAAAAAAAAAACAAAAGGATAAACATACACATTTTGTCCCACAATTTATGTGAAGTTATATTTTATTCCTTGAAATTTGAAAAAATAAAAATAGTACTTAAACAATTATAGAATTGACAAGTTAATCCTTCATACCCTCGCCCTCATATGTCTTTGATAGGATGGCCACAAAAAATAGAACACATCTATTTCAAAAGAATCCACAGGTAGAACTTTGGAACCCACCAAAAAATAATAAGAGAAAACCCATAGTTTTAAAAATTGGATCAAACTGATCAGTTCGATCAGATGGACCATGAACCGAATCCTAATCCTTTCCAATACTTATTAAAAACTGGAAAAAAAATAAAAAATAAAATCGTAAAAGATCGAGAATCGATCTCGTCGGTTCAATAAAAAAAGAAAAAGAAAAAAGGAACCAAACTAGTTTAACCAGTAAAACTTGTTTGACTTTTTTATTATTAAAATAATTCACTTATATGTTAGGCCTGAATGAAATTTAACCCAACATTAAACAAAATAGTATTAGGTTCACACAATAGGTAGCCCAATATATTAAACTAATGAATGGTAAGCCCACAATATAAGTTAGCCCATATATTTATGTTTAAAATTTTTAATAGAGTGTATGTTATGAATATTAATGATGACGTTAGTTTTTATCAATTAAAGATTAAGGTTATAACTTATAGCCTTAATACTTGAGAAGTAACTCCACACTTTGACAACTTATATACATATGTAATCTCCTCTATAAAGTGTGAACAAAACTATTACATATACAATTAGTTATATACATCATGTGGATAACCACTTAAAGATATATTCTCATTATCATACTATTTTCTTTATTTTATAACACGTTATCAGCACGAGACTCTAGCCAAATTATAAAAGGATTTTGTCCTTACTTTATCAATCACAGCAAAAGGTTATTTGTGTAACACTTCAATTCAGTGTAAGTTATTTCCTAATGAATTTTTTATCTTATTATCTAATTTATTTGTTATCACATTGATTCAAGCCTAATACCTTAATATTTAGTTTATAATCCACTAATATTTAGTTTAATGGATTAAAAGTCCTATGAGTTTCATGTTTAACATATGTTATTTGGTAATCGGTTAAATATTAAGCAATTCCATTACATTTAATTATTCTAATCCTGTCAAAGTTGGATACAAATGATAAAAGATAAAAGATATGACTATATATGCATATAACTATATTAATTACATGTCTATTAACCTTGGATACAAATGATAAAAAATAAAAATAAAAATAAAAGGGGCCTGTATACATATATTTTATATCATATCATATAGTCAATTTTTATTCCTATTGCAAGTTTACATTTGAATAATTTAGATTGAATATATTATTTTTTATCAAAATATTGCATGATATAAATGCTTACTTACTTAATTGTTAATATTATTACATCTTCCCTATAGATAATGTCGAACCTTACAAAACTTGAATTCGTTGCCCTTGATATTTCGGGCAAGAATTACTTATCATGGATCCTTGATGCTGAGATCCACTTGGAGGAAATGAACCTTGGAGATACTATAAAAGATGGCAACCAAGCATCCCCACAAAATCGCGCAAAAGCAATGATTTTTATTCGCCATCATCTCCATGAGGAATTAAAAACTGAGTACCTTACAGTAAAAGATCCTCTAATTCTATGGAATAACTTAAAGGAGAGATACGAGCACCAAAAAACCGTAATCCTCCCTAAAGCTCGTTATGATTGGATGCACCTAAGGTTGCAAGATTTTAAAAGTGTGAGTGAATATAATTCTGCACTTTTTAAAATCAGCTCACAATTAAAATTATGTGGGGAAAAGATCACTGATGAAGACATGTTAGAAAAAACGTACACTACATTTCATGCCTCAAATGTGCTCCTACAGCAGCAATATCGAGAGCATAAGTTCACAAAATATTCTGAACTAATATCTTGTCTTCTAGTGGCTGGACAAAATAATGAGCTTTTGCTAAAAAATCACCAGTGTCGCCCGACCGGTTCAACACCATTCCCTGAAGTGAATGAAATCTCATTTGATAATAATAGAGGATATAATAGTCATGGGCGTGGACATGGTAGGAAACGAGGAGGACGTACTCAAAATACTCCAAGAAAGAATACCACACCTTACCACCGAAAGGGGAATTACAATGAAACAAAACAACATAGAAATGGACAAGGTTTATAAATTAAACCCCCAAAAACCCATGAAGAAAAATGTCTTAGGTGTGGTATGAAAGGGCATTGGCAACGTACATGTCGTATGCCTAAACATTTAGTAGACCTATACCAAGCCTCTATAAAAGAAAAAAGGAAATGAATTGAAATGAATTTCGCTCATCACAGTGATCGAGAAGATCA
Source organism: Fagus crenata (assembly GCA_014362285.1). Lineage (NCBI taxonomy): Eukaryota > Viridiplantae > Streptophyta > Magnoliopsida > Fagales > Fagaceae > Fagus > Fagus crenata. The sequence continues at coordinate 43,192 of BKZX01026421.1, forward strand.
CATGGGTTATTCTGATATCCCAAATAAAGTGGACATTACCCATCTGGATGTCTCTGATTTCTTTGAGGATGCTAACGGAAAAATTGATCATTTGATTGGTGATGGAAATGTTCATACCAATTAGCATATTTCCTTTCCAACATACTATCGCTTTGTTTTAGTATGCTATCTTGTTATGCTTTATTTTACTCTTAAAATAATAAAGTTTAATTTATATTTTTCATATATGTAGAGGCATGAGTCTTATTGATGGATTTAATTCCAAGATGATGGGCGAAGACTTTTGTCTAGCAGACAGTGCAACAACGCACACAATCCTTAAAGATAAAAAATATTTTCAACAATTATCCTTAAGCAAAGCTTATGTCAATACCATATCAGGTTCTTTGAACCTAATTGAAGGCTCCAGAAGAGCAAATATCATGTTACCGAAGGGAACAAAACTTTATATTGACGATGCTTTGTACTCTTCTAAATCTAGAAGGAATTTACTCAGTTTTAAGAATATCTGTCATAATGGTTATTATATTGAAACCAACAATAAAGGCAGTGAAGAATTTCTTTATATTACTTCAATGGTTTCGGGCCAGAAACTCATCATAGAAAAACTGCCTATTTTCTTTTCTGAGTTATATTATACCACTATGAGAACAATTGAAACAAATGTTATAGTGCACCAAAAGTGCTCTGACCCAAATATATTTATGCTTTGGCATAATTGTCTTGGGCATCCGAGGTCAATAATGATGCGACAAATTATTGAGAATTCTCATGGGCATCTCTTAAAGAACCAGAAAATTCTTTCACTAAGTGACTATCCTTGTAGTGCTTATTTTCAACGTAAACTAATCATCAAACCATCTCTTTCAAAGATTGTTGTTGAATCCCTATCTTTCTTAGAAAGAATACAAGGTGATATTTGTGGACCTATACACCCACCATGTGGGCCATTCAGGTATTTTATGGTTTTAATTGATGCATCAACTAGATGGTCACATGTTTGTCTACTTTCTACTAGGAATGTTGCATTTGCTAGACTCCTTACTCAAATAATTAGGTTACGGGCACAATTTCCTGATTACCCAATTAAGAAAATCCGTTTAGATAATGCAAGAGAGTTTACATCTCAAGCATTTGATAACTATTGCATGTCAATCGGGATTGATGTTGAATATCCAGTTGCTCATACCCATACTCAAAATGGTTTAGCTGAATCATTTCTTAAAAGACTTCAAATGATTGCTCGTCCTTTACTTATGAAAACAAAACTACCTATTTCTGCTTGGGGACATGTCATATTACATGCTGCATCATTAGTTCGCATTAGACCAACTGCTTACCATAAATACTCACCATTACAACTTGTTTTTGGTCAATAACCAAATATTTTTCACTTTCGCATTTTTGGTTGTGCTGTATATGTTCCTATTTCACCCCCACAACGCACTAAAATGGGCCCCCAACGTAGACTTGGAATTTATGTGGGTTTTGATTCTCCGTCAATCATTAGATATCTTGAACCCTTAACTGGTGACATTTTTAAGGTACGTTTTGATGATTGTCACTTCAATGAAACAATCTTCCCACCATTAGGGGGAGAAAAGTCGTTGCCTGAAGCACGACGAGAAATCACTTGGAATGTTTCGACATTATCTCATCTTGATTCTCGTACAAATCAAAGTGAACTGAAAGTTCAGAAGATTATTCATTTGCAAGGTATTGCAAATCAATTACCGGATGTATTCACTGATAGTAAGAAAATAGTGAAATCTCACATCCCAGCTGCTAACAATCCAGCACGGATTGAAGTCCCTGAAGGACAATTAATTAATATAGCAGCAAATGAATCTAAGACACGCCTAAAGCGTGGAAGACCTGTCGGTGCTAAAGACAAAATTCCCCGAAAGAGAAAAATACAAGAAAAACAAGTTGCAGCCCCTGAAGATGCTATACCCATGAAACAGGCAACAAACATAATTAATCTATCCAAAGATTGTGCACACAAATCTCCTGAAAATGAACCTCCTGAAGAAGGAACTCCTGAAGAGTTATCCCCGGAAGAGGAGTAGGTACCTGAAAATGATGAGATCTCAATATATTATGTAAGTACAGGAGAAATATGGGATAGAAATAAAATTGTTGTCGACAACATATTTTCATTTAAAGTTGCTCTTGACATTACCAAAAGTAATGATCATGAAATTGAACCACAAATTGTCAAACAATGTCGACGTAGAAATGATTGGCCAAAGTGGAAAGAAGCAATTCAGGTAGAACTAAACTCACTATTAAAATGTGAAGTATTTGGACCTATAGTCCAAACACCTGAAGGTGTAATGCCTGTTGGATATAAGTGGGTATTTGTACGAAAGCGTAATGAGAAAAATGAAATCATAAGGTACAAAGCGCAACTTGTGGCACAAGGTTTCTCGCAGAAACTTGGCATTGATTATGAAGAAACATATTCTCTTGTAATGGATGCAATTACATTTAGATTTTTTATTAGCTTGGTAGTTACAGAAAATTTAGATATGCGTTTAATGGATGTTGTTACAGCATATCTGTATGGGTCATTGGATAATGATATATACATGAAAATCCCTGAAGGATATAAAATGCCTGAAGCATATAATTCAAAATCCCAAAACATGTATTCTATCAAGCTACAAAGATCTTTATATGGTTTAAAGCAATCTGGTCGCATGTGGTACAATCGATTCAATGAGTATCTATTGAAAGAAGGATTTGAGAATAATCCTATTTGTCCATGCGTTTTTATTAAAAAATCAGAATCTGGATTTGCTATTGTTGCGGTGTATATTGATGATTTAAATCTTGTGGGAACTCCTGAAGAGCTCACAAAAACCGCTGATTACTTAAAGAATGAGTTTGAGATAAAGGATCTCGGTAAAACAAAATTTTGTCTTGGCTTACAAATTGAACACCTTCCAGATGGTATTCTTATTCATTAGTCAACATACACAGAGAAAGTCCTGAAGCACTTTCGCATAGATAAAGCTCATCTTTTGAGCACTCCAATGGTTGTTCGATCACTTGATGTCAAGAAAGATTCTTTTCGCCCTCAAGAAGTTGGCGAAGAAACTCTTGGTCCTGAAGTACCATACCTCAGTGAAATCGGTGCTTTGATGTACCTTGCAAATTGCACACGACCTGACATAGCTTTTTTGATCAATTTACTGGCAAGGTATAGTTCCGCACCAACTTTGAGACATTGGAATGGGGTTAAGCATGTATTGTGTTACCTCCGTGGAACGACTGACATGGGATTATTTTATCCAAATAAATCAAACCCACAGTTAATTGGATATGTGGATGCCAGTTATCACACTAATCCACACAAAGGCCGATCACAAATAGGGTATTTGTTTACTTGTGGCAACACTGCTATTTCATGGAGATCTGTTAAGCAAACTATATTTTCCACCTCCTCAAATCATTAAGAGATTATCGCAATTTATGAAGCAAGTCGTGAATGCGTTTGGCTAAGATCGGTAATTCAACATATTCGAGAAAAATGTAGATTATCCTCAATCAAAGATAACCCGACAATACTATATGAAGACAAGGCTGCTTGTATCACTCAAATCAGAGGAGGCTATATTAAAGGTGATAGAACCAAGCATATTTCACCAAAATTCTTTTATACACATGAGCTCCAGAAGAGTGGTGACATTGATTTTAAGCAGATACGATTAAGTGAAAATTTGGCAGATATATTCACTAAGTCATTACCGACTACAACATTCAAGAAGATAGTTCACAGCATTGGCATGCGTCGACTTAAGGATCTTCTAATTTTGGACAATTGAAACTCTATGCATTCATGAGGGGGAGTAAAATTTTTTGAAGAATATGTGCTGATTGTACTCTTTTTCCTTCGCTAAGGTTTTTCCCACAGGGTTTTCCTTTGCAAGGTTTTAATGAGGCAATCCTAAGGCACTCAAAGAAACATAAGAATACTGTACTCTTTTTCCTTCGCCATTGGTTTTGATCTCACTGGGTTTTTCCTTGGCAAGGTTTTAATGAGGCATATTCTTAGTAAATAGTCATCCAAGGGAGAGTGTTATGAATATTAATGATGACGTTAGTTTTTATCAATTAAAGATTAAGGTTATAACTTATAGCCTTAATACTTGAGAAGTAACTCCACACTTTGACAACTATATATACATATGTAATCTCCTCTATAAAGTGTGAACAAAACTATTACATATACAATTAGTTATATATATCATGTGGATGACCACTTAAAGATATATTCTCATTATCATACTATTTTCTTTATTTTATAACAATGTAGTATTTATAGAAGAGAGAGTATAGTATTCTCTTTCATATTTCTAACGTAGGACTTTCATGAAGTATTTCTCAACAAAACAACAAGTACCACATGGAAAAAAAGAAAATTATATTAAAAATGACTTTGCTTATAAATCAATCACTCTTTCACCTTTTATATGTATATATTTATATATATATATAAATTTATATCTTTTTTTTCTTTCTTATTTTATGCGGGATTACATTCTTATCTTTAATAATATTAAATAAATAAATATACACCAATGTTGTTAGACTAAGAAAACTAAAAAATGTATTTAATAGGTTCAACATAGAAAATATTATTTATAACTGCGTCAAAAAAAAAAAAAAAAAAAAAA
>BKZX01026422.1:15691-27490 GCA_014362285.1 Fagus crenata
TTTTTTTTTTTTTCTTTTCACTTTATTCACTTTACTGTAATACGTTCTTTTCACTTTCTCCATCAAAATTTTGTCACATTCCAGCCAAATTTTGTCTCTCTCTACGTTACTTCTCTGCCTCTATGTGACTCTCTCTTTCTACATATTTCTCTCTCTAAAAATATTTATTTCTCTCACTACAAATCTACAGTCAGTAAATACTAAATATTATATATTTTTTATTTTTTCTTGGCTTCAAATTTGAGGATTTGAGTCTTGAAATCTTCTACAAAATTTGGATTCAACACATGAATAGGTAATAATATCAATCTTTACTCTCTTGAATAATTTTTTTTTTCTTTTGCAATTAGTGTTGTAAATTAAGATTTAATAAATTGTGAATTTGTGATATTCATTGTTCAGGTATTGAACTTCAGAACTTATATAGATCAACAGATATTGGGATTTGGGATAAATCAGCGTATCAGGTTCTATTGTTCTATACTTTTCTATTTTAATTTTATTAAATTTTACTTGTTAGTTAGGTAGTATTGCAGTATTGTTATATGTTGTTTTGGCTGTTATTTGTTTTTTAGTTGTAAAGTATTTGTTGTTATTTGTTTGTTTGTTTGTTTGTTTTTTCACTATATGGCTCCTCGAAAATATGAATCTGGGCATCAAAAACTTCAAAAAAATAAAATAAAATAAAAAATAGAAAAATTGATTGAATCCCAAAAGGGAGCTCTTGAAAAATTTGTTACCAGTAATAAACAAAATATTACAGAAAAATTAGGTGATAGTTCAACAAATGAAAATAATTCTTACGATAGTCAATTGAAAGATAACAATGAAAGTAATCCTAATGTTAGTGAATTAAAATTTACTAATGAGAATATTCAGAATGATAGTCAAAAGTGTAATATACCAACTTACGATAGTCAATCGAAAGATACCAATGAAAATAATATTAATGATAGTCAATCAAAAGATACCAATGAAAATATACCGAATGATAGTCAAAATTTTAATATACCTACTTTTGATGAAAAACATGAAAAAAATTTAGAAGCAAATGAATATATTAACGAAACACTTGATTATAGGCCTTTAAATATTTATGATCCAGCTCAATGGAAAAATATTGACTCAAAATTGAGAGATTTATTAGTAGAAAAGGGTCCAATTAGACATAACGATTCAGAATTTCCTAAAGATGGAAACTCTAGGCATTTTTCTACTACATATTACACTCGAAACTTATTAAATGGGGAGAAACATGATAGAAAATGGCTAGTGTATTCAAATGAATTAGATAGAGTATTTTGTTTTTGTTGCAAGTTGTTTAATTCGGAATCTTGTACAAATCAATTAGCTAATCAAGGAACTAATGATTGGAGAAATCTTAGTGGTAAAATTAAAAGACATGAAACAAGTAGTGAGCATATTACTAATATGAACACTTGGAGTGATTTACAAATAAGATTATTGAAAAATAAAACAATTGATAAAAGTGTTCAAGAACTAATTAACAAAGAGAAAGATCGTTGGAAAAATGTATTACAAAGAATTATTGCAATCATAAAGACTTTAGGTAAAAATAATTTGCTATTTCGAGGAACAAAAGAAAAAATTTATCAAGAAAATAATGGAATTTTTTTAAGTTTAATTGAAATGATTGCAGAATTTGATCCGGTGATGCAAGAACATATTCATTGTATTCAACAAGGTGAAATTCATAACCATTATCTTGGTCATAAAATTCAAAATGAACTGATACAAATGATAGCAAATGAAATTAGAAGTAAAATTATTAAAAAAGTTAAAGAAGCAAAATATTTTTCAATTATACTTGATTGCACTCATGATATAAGTAATCAAGAACAAATGACTCTTGTATTAAGATGCGTGGATATTTCAACAAGTCCAATAAAAATAGAAGAATATTTTTTAGAATTTATAAAAGTAGATGTCACTACTGGTTTAGGTCTTTTTAATGAACTTATAAATGTAATAACGAAACTTCAACTTAACATTAATGACATACGAGGACAAGGTTATGATAATGGATCTAATATGAAAGGAAATAAACAAGGTGTACAAAGAAGACTTCTAGATATTAATCCTAAAGCATTTTACACACCATGCGGTAGTCATAACATTAATCTAGTACTTTGTGATATGGCAAACTCTTATACTAAAGCTGTATCTTTTTTTGAAGTGGTACAACGTTTATATACATTATTTTCTCCTTCAACAAAGAGATGGAATATTTAAAAAAAAAATTATTGAAATTCACTCTTAAGCCATTATCACAAACACATTGGGAAAGTCGCATTGAAAGTATTAAAGCTATAAGATTTCAAGCTCCAAAAATAAGGGATGCTTTGTTAGAGTTAGCAGAAAGTAGTGATCAAGATTCTAAAACAAGAAGTGAAGCTAACTCTTTAGCAAAATATGAGTTTGGAGATTTTGAGTTCTTATTGAGCTTGACTATTTGGTATGATGTGTTATTTGCAGTCAATTCAACTAGTAAAATTTTACAATCTAAAGATATGCATACTGATGTGGCTATAAATCAATTAAAAACTCTTATAGATTTTTTCAAAAATTATAGAGAAACTGGATTTGCAACTGCTATGAGTTCAGCCATAGAGATTGCTAAAGAATTAGATATTGAACCGATTTTTCAAGAAAAACGTGTAATTCGTAGGAAAAGACACTTTGATGAAAATGTTGATCACGAGATATCACAATCCGTTGAAGAATCTTTTAGAATCGATTATTTCTTATTTATAGTTGATCAAGCTATTTCCTCAATTGAGCAAAGGTTTGAACAGTTTCATATATATGAAAAGCTTTTTGGTTTTCTATTTAGCTTTGAAAAATTAAAATCATTTGACGATGATAGCTTAAAAGATAAATGTCTTTGTCTCGAAAGTGCTCTCACATATCAAAATTCCATTGATATTGATGGTTTATATTTATTTTCGGAATTAAAAGTTTTAAGAGAAGTTATACAAACAGAAGAAAACAAGAACACTCCAGTTGACATATTGAATTATATTAAAAAACTAGAATCTTTTCCAAATGCATGCATTGCATATAGAATTTTATTAACAATTCCTGTAACAATTGCTTCCGCAGAAAGAACTTTTTCAAAATTAAAATTGATAAAATCTTACCTAAGATCGACTATGTCACAAGAAAGATTAAGTGGATTAGCGATTTTATCAATTGAAAAGAACATGTTAGAGAAAATTGATTATAAAAGTTTGATCAATAATTTTGCATCTAAAAGAGCAAGAAAAATGAAAATCTAGTAAAAAAAAATCATAGATATTAATTTAATTTAGTACTGAATGGTTAAAAAAAAAAAAAAGGCCCCAATTTTAAGATTTGGCTTGAGGCCCCCAAAAAGTTTGGGCCGGCCCTACAGGTCAATGCACTGCAGGACAAGAGTGCATCACTAGGGTCACCTCCATTTAATTTTTGAAAACAAATTAAACCTTACACTTTTAAAAATTGTTTCAATTCAAACCATATGTACATCTATTGACAATGACATTATTTACGGATATTGATTCATTCCAAGCCACACAATATCATTACGTATCATGGGTTTATCTTAACAATGTGCAGATTAATGTGGTAGAAGAAGAGAAAAAAGACAAGTCACAAAAAAGGTTGAAGATAAAGCTAATACAACAGAGACCAACCAATTCATAGTTAGGTCAACAAAAAATTAGGGAAAATTACACTTTACCACCCTCAACTATCACCCCTTTTTCCAGTCACCCCCTAAACTTTAAAATGTATCAATTGACCCCCTAATTTAATCCAATTGCACGGCCGTTACCCCCTGTGGCCAAAATCGAGTTAAAATAGACGGAATCGTCTATCACGTGACATGCACGTGATTCCAGATCCATCAGAACACCTTTACCAATTTGATTTTTCCCTAAACCCCGAAATGCCCTTATCCCCACTTAACAAAATCTGAAATCCACACCTACTTCAACCGTAACAAAATTACAACTTATCAAAATCAAATTCAGATAATATCTTAAAGCAAATATCCAAATTAATCTTAAATAACAACATGAAGAATAAGTACGAATAACAAAACGCATTAGAACAAATGGTTGCAACAAATTAATTTATCATTTCCCATCAACTAAGGCCTTTTGAGATAAGTTGTAATTTATCCATTATATCAAAGAAAGAAATCCTAAAATCCAATCTTGCCTTTTAAGCATCTATGGGTGATTGATATGTCCGGTGGTATGAGAAATATTCTGTTGATGTGGATGGGTTGGGTTGATTTGGGTTTTCCGGCATGGGTTCATTTGGGTGTTGTTGCCGCGGTGTGAGGGTTTTTCTTTCTTTCTTTTTTTGTGAATCAGGATGCCCAATTGGCGATGGTCGGGGGCTATTCTTAAGGAATTTGGTCACCGGTCTTGGTTCCAGTGGTATGAGAAATATTCTGTTGACGCGGATGGGTTGGGTTGATTTGGGTTTTCCGGCATGGGTTCATTTGGGTTTTGTTGCCGCGGTGTGAGGGTTTTTCTTTTTTTTTCTTTTTTTGTGAATTGGGATGCTCGATTGGCAATGGTCGAGGGCTGTTCTTAAGGAATTTGGTCGCCGGTCTTGGTTTGCTTTGGTGGCTAAGTTAACCGACGATGTGTTTGGTGATTTTGGTTAAAATGGGTTTGGTCCTTTGTTTGGTGGCTGAGAAAATGGAGGAAAATCTGGGCTTGGTGTTTACTTTGTTCGGCATGAACTTGAGGCTCTGAGAAAAATCTAGGTATTGGCATATGGGTTTTTTGAATTTTTAGCGAGTGTTATGTAATTTTCCAAGGCAATCTTATCCACATTTGGCAAAAGATATACTAATAGACGCTCAATAAACATTTTAATACACAAATTTTTTCTTTTATTAGTATGTCTGTTACCTCCATTAAAGAAGCTGATCAGTATTTTCGCATTCCAGAACACCTTTACTAATTTGATTTTGTTACAGTTGAAGTAGGCGTGGATTTTAGATTTTGTTAAATGGGGATAAGGGCATTTTGGGTTTTAGGGAAAAATCAAATTGGTAAAGGTGTTCTGGTGGGTCCAGGATCACATGCATGTCACGTGATAGACGATTCCATCTATTTTAACTGGATTTTGGCCACAGGGGGTAACGGCCGTGCAATTGGATTAAATTAGGGGGTCAATTGATACATTTTAAAGTTTAGGGGGTGACTGGAAAAAAGGGTGATAGTTGAGGGTGGTAAAGTGTAATTTTCCCAAAAAATTAATCAAATACTCCGAGAGCAATATTACATTTTCTCACATAAATAGTTCAGTCCCTGATTTTATTTCTTTTTGCTAATCATTTCAGTCCCTGAGTCCTTGCTACCATCTACCATGCACTTCAATATTTAAGTTTTTTTTTTTTTTTTTAAATGCATTAATAACATATAGCATTCCTAATCACACCCAATTCTGCCACAACTCTCAACAATGTAGCAAAATGTGAAACAATCCACAGTAATTACACAAAGTCACAAAATTTGAGACATACATAGAAATTCATGATTAACAATGATTTCATCACTCTACCCATCTTATCTGCTTGTAATGATACTGCCTTCTACTTAGGATCCTTCCTAGTTAATTTAACAGAAGGAACAATCAAACCATCCAAGAATTGCCTGCTTAATGGATTCCTTCATCATGAAGACCCTGATCACATCTTCTGGTTTTTTATCCACATTTGATTCAAAGTAAGATGTGTCCTGTGACTTGAAATTTGCAAAAGGCTTATGTATTATCTCTGCTCGTTCAATTACTTTCTTGCATTGCATGATGTCTTCCTCCATTTTTCCTATCTTGGCTTGCAATGCCTTTATCTCCCCTTCATTACTCTCAACCTTCTTTCCGTCATGGAGAGATCACGAGACAATCATATAAACTGAAGTTCCACCTAATCGTTATAGTTTGATTCAATTGCTACAAGGCATGTAGCAAATTATTCAACGCAATTCAAACTTAATGTGAATGTGGACATCTTGTATGAATATTTGGTCATCTTGTATAAATTGAGACAAGAAAATGAAGAGGGAGGGTGATATTGTAATTGTAGTAATAATAGACCTGGGATTATTTTGAGTCCCTCGTGACAGGCATGAACTGTTGTATATTTGTTATACATATAGTGATATAGAAGTGGGTTTATGTTTGAAGACATTAGTGACACATTTGGCACTTGGACATGTGGCACGTACACGTGTGATTTTGGTGTAGAGAATAACTAACTCATGGAAGTTATTTTCTGAAAGGTCATATTGTTCTAGAATGATAGAAGTTATTTTCTGAAATGTCATATTGTTCTTGAATGGTGAAAGTTATTTTCTGAAAGGTTATATTGTTTCAGAATGATGCCTATTCATTGTCTATAAATTAAAGTGCCTATTCATTGTCAAATACACAATTTTGTAGGAATACTCTTTAAAGGGATTACCGAAATTTGCTTTCTGTAATTGGTGACTTTGTTGTATCCTGGTGGTGAATTGCTTTTAACCCGGAAGCAAAACTCGTTTAGAGTGGGGGCAATTATCACCTTAAAGATAGTGTTATCACGCCTCAAAGTCACATCATTTTTTCTGATCTTCTCAAAATCTTCAACAATTTTACAGTGATAATTCATTGGATCAGAATTTGAAACGGTGACTTTCAAAATGATGGAGCTAGGTTCATGTTATGTTGTTCAGTAAATTGATTTGAGAAATACTATAATTCATAGATGGGAAATTTTCGGTTTGCTATGTTATTTCTCTTTTATGATATATGCCTCGAAGACGGTGAGTTTTTGCATGTGCGAAGACAACTGTGTGGCGTTATTTGACATGGTGTTTATATTCACTTTACGAATGCATAAGTTTAGTTGCATATGCTTCTAATTGTTGGCTAGATATATTGGTATTCACGGATTCATTGTTTACTTGTGTAATTCTTGACTTTGTGCAAGATTTAATTCGTATGCATATCAAATGGCTATGTATCTGATTGTTAGTTATTATGAATATATGATTCAGCGATTTCATACTTGCCTTGATGTCATTATGAAATGATGTTTGCCACATGAATAAAATTGCCAAGGATAAAAAGCATGGACTGAAATGGCTGGTGATGCAGCGGTTAAGTCTGGGTCAAATTTAAGAATCCAAAAGGTAATGCTACAAATGGATTTCTAATGACCAAGACAGTATTCAGGGTACCCATGGATGTTACGCCAAGTGAGAAAGTTTTCCGCGTGGTGGCATCACATGGAGGTGTCGTGTGATGATGATGATTGTAAAAGATGGCAGTGCACAATTTCGGAATGAATCAAGAAATGAAGCAAATTGCCAAAGTGGCTACTAGGATTTTCATCCTAGTGAATTGTAAGTTCGTAAAATTTAATAGCGCTCTTTATTCGTGTCACATGATATTGCAATAATACTTGTTGTTAGTATTATTATGTTTATCATATATGATGAGTGATAATAATTACATTAATTTGTACATGGTAGAATATAAAGTAATGTACATATGTGGATTGACTCACCATACTCTCACATCATTAAACCTCATGAAATTGATGCCTAAAATGTAACCACAAAAATCCAAGAAAATGGAAGGATTATAAATGCATGATCCCACTTCATCGCATGTAAAGAGAATTTACATAGAAGTGACTGAATTGAAAAATGTGTCCATGAGCGCAAGATTTCAGTTTGAATATGCACTATGACAAGCATTGTAGTGGAATCATTTTGATTCAATTGCTACATGAAATGTAGCAAAGTTTTTAAACTTGAATTCACATTTGTTGTGAAGGTAGGCATCATTGATCATTTTAGAAATAATTTGGTGAGGGGTGAGAGGATTAAGGCTAAAGATAAGAGGATGTGAAATTTTGAATAATTGTAAATTTAAACTTTGATTATTTCAAAGTGTGGGGGTTTCTATATAAGCTATGGAATGTTAAAACCTAAAAGTGTGGGGTATCGAGATCCAAGTGTGTGCTGGTCTTTAAAAGGGCTCTAGGCTCGGAAAAAGACTAAACTAAGACTCTAAAGATGTGTTTGTGGATCAGGTTGAGAATCTTAAAGTCTTGATGACTTAAGTGTGATATTATATTGGAATCAAGAGATGAATTTATTGAGATTAAATTCTATGATTCAATAAATATCTCAAAACTTAATCAAACACTTATCTTGACTGTAATTCAAGAATTTCTATTTGTGAAAATAAGAAAATAGAATGAGTTCATGAAATGAACAACGAAAGAGTCCAAATATTGAAAGTGACTTGATCTCAATTTGCATATACCTCTTATATGCTTTCTATGAGTTATTTTCTTGAAATGAAATATGATTTTATAAACCCATGAGTTTGTATTTCCTAAAATCATAAGAAAGTCTATAGTTATTGGAAATGGAAATTAAGGTGAAGTAACATAGTGTGTAGACTATGTAAGTTCTCATTGAGATTGAGATGGTGCTTTTCATTGTGTGTGAAATGAAGCTTCTTGGTTTAATACTTTTCAAAAGTACAAAGAAGCTAACTCACCTTTGTTCTAATCTAAAAGTTAGTGAAGTTATTGAAAGCATGACTTGAGTATGCTAGTGCAATTATAGCAATGTGTGTCATGTGTTGTATTATATATACATGGTTTTCACTTAGACTTTCAAAGTTTTGTAAACAAACTTAAGACCATTAGAAAGCATTGCATCATTGGATATCCAAATAGTAGGATACCAATAATGGTTATTATTGTAAGTGATAAAATCCATGTTTAGTTGGATATTCACTTTTGGTGGAAGAGCCAGTTAATAGGCATGGAAGAAACGAAGTGAGTTTCTTAATCCACCATAAAGATTGTATGGTTGGCAACGGGCAAGGGAAAGGAATAACATAAGATGTTATAAAAGAGATGTGGCCACATCCAATGATAGTTATATCTTGCACCATAAGATTGAAGCCACCATAATTTGCGAAATGAGAAGTCTAGACATTTGAGTCTAAGATTTGAGTACGAAAGACGATAAATAGTTGGTTGAGCTTATAACTATTTTTACGTAAAATCAAGTGACAACTTGATAAAATTCTTTTACCTAAGGTGTCTTGAGAAATATTGGGTGAAAGGAAATATCTAGTGGAATGGGTTTGAAACCTTTTATATAATAGTCACCTGTAATGGGAACCCAACTTTATATTATTGAACAAATAATTTTAAGGTTTAATGGGTAATAACAAGTTACAGTTATGTGACTAAGATAGCACTGAAACATGTATGTTTTATTATGATAAACCCGTTCTAGGATATTCAGTGCAGACTGTTACGGTAATTTGAGGATGAGTATTTACTCTTAATGAAGTTCATATTAATTATAAATGTCTAAAGTAACAGGGACATGGAAAGGAACTTCACCTATATGAACATAAGAAGTGGAATAACTTCTGATAAAAGTTTAAGGTTTACTTTTGGAAATGTTCATGAAATGCCAGGATGGAGCACTTGGTTAAGTGAAAATTTTATTTTGTGAGTTTATTCGCTGAAATTGGATGGAGTCATGTGTGTAGTATTTTTCATTTCTGACACAAAAAGTCTTGGTTTAAGTTGAGGCCACCATTGACTTTGTCAGAAATTTGAGATGCTTACACTAATTGAGGTTTAAATCGAGAGATACCTTCTTGTATGCATGATGAAATCAGTATTTGACTAAACACTTCATATCACTAAGTGGGGGATTGTTGTATATTTGTTATACATATAGTGATATAGAAGTGGGTTTATGTTTGAAGGCATTAGTGACACATTTGGCACTTGGACATGTGGCACGTACACATGTGATTTTGGTGTAGAGAATAACTAACTCATGGAAGTTATTTTCTGGAAGGTCATATTGTTCTAGAATGATGGAAGTTATTTTCTGAAAGGTCATATTGTTTTAGAATGGTGGAAGTTATTTTTTGAAAGGTTATATTGTTTTCAGAATGGTGCCTATTCATTGTCTATAAATTAAAGTGCCTATTCATTGTCAAATACACAATTTTGTAGGAATACTCTTTAAAGGGATTAGCGAAATTTGCTTTCTGTAATTGGTGACTTTGTTGTATCCTAGAGGTGAATTGCTTTTAACCTGGAAGCAAAACTCGTTTAGAGTGGGGGCAATTATCACCTTAAAGATAGTGTTATCACGCCTCAAAGTCACATCATTTTTTCTGATCTTCTCAAAACCTTCAACATGAACTGTGTCGTTTTTGGCAAAGTTTGTAGCGAACTGGCTCATCTTGGACCGGGCTTCCTCGTCTGGCATCGACTGGTTCAGCTTCGCCCTTTCTCCAAGGATCTCATATACGTATTGAACTCATACATGTCAGAAAATAGACCTCCAAATGTTTCCAAATTCTTCAAGCTTGCTACCTCCTCCCCTTTCACTGTTACTAATTTCAATGGCCCATAAACTACGAGGTACTAAAGACGAGATAGTTTAGGTAAAATCTTAGGTGGCATGATTTTTAGTTCCCTCGCATTTAGATCGAGGTATCTCAAGTTGACCAACATATCTAAACCATCAGGTACTTCCGTAATTCCTGTTCTCCCAAGGTCTAACTTCCTTAATTTTGTAAGCTTTGCTAATAATGGCACACCATTTAAATATCTACACCTTCCAAGCCTTAATGTAGTAAGATTCTCCAAGTTAGAGACAGAATTCGGCAAAGATTTAATACCGGTATTTGATAGATCAAGAACGTTAAGCCCATGCAAATGCTCAAACAAAGAATCTGGGATATCTTTTAATGACTTGTTACCTTGCAACAATAAGGCTAAAAGTTTAGGAGGAATTCTTGATATGTTGTTGCACATCAAAGAAGCCTTTACAAGATCCTCTCCCCATTTTCCTTCATCTGAAAAATCCTCCAATCCCAAGTGACCTTCTGCCTTAAATTGAGGACTTGCAACCCGGAGGACCATGTCTCTTACCAAATCATGCATCTTCACAAACTTTTCCGAGGAATATTCCTCAGATACACCTTCTAATAAGCAGGCATTTTCATGTTTATTCAACATTGAATAGCCCCTATCAAACTCTGCTTGCCTACTATTCCTTCTTTCTATAATTCCCTCATCAATCAAATGTTCTATCAACTCTCGTTTATTAATCTTGAAGTCTTCAAGGTATAGTACACAATGTAGGAGACACTGTTGAAGTTCTCCATCTTTCAAGCGTTCATAACTGAATTCTAGTATTTTAAATACCTCAGCTTCTATATTGTTAAACACCTTTATTGATGTCTTCAAGTCTTCCAGTGCATCCCTCCACTCAAAATCATGAACTAAGCATTTGAAACTTGAAGCTATTGTGACGATCGCAAAAGGCAACTGAGCACATCTTTCAAGAACCTCTTCTGTAATTGCTTTCAAATCTGGAGTATCTATTGAGACAACTTATATCCAAATGGTTACAGCACCAACATATTAGAAACAACCAATGATTATCACAAAGGATAATCAACCAATGATTATCTCAAAAGATAAACATCCATCCAAGGAGAGTTAATAGCGTGATAGAACTCTAGTCTTCAATGTATACTCATTTTATCAATCTGTAAATTGCATCTGTTAATATATAAATACAAGCAGTGGCTCCTGTATCAATTACACAGGAAGAAATCAAATTAAGTTCATCGTGAGTTTTCGATCTTCACATGGTATCAGAGCATATTGACTAACGTAACAAATATGTCTTCTTCTTCATCTTCCCCTATAAATACAACCACTGA
>BKZX01026422.1:27590-42019 GCA_014362285.1 Fagus crenata
TTCCCCCCCCAATACATTGCTTCCCTTTCCTCACCCACTACTCTGGTTCTTAACCCCGATTATGCCTCTTGGTTTGAGATTGATCAACTCCTCTTAAGTGTTCTCATGTCCACGATATCTAAAACTCTCGTTCTATCTTTAGTTGGTCTAACCTCCTCCCATGCTGTTTGGCTTACATTAGAAAAGATGTTCTCCTCCCAATCTCATGCACGAGTCATGACCACTCGCTACACCCTTGCCACCTTGAAGAAAGGAAATCTAACCATCACTGATTATTTTCAGAAAGCCAAGGCTTGTACTGATCTTCTTGCCTCCATTGGTGAACCCATCAGTGATTCCGCCATCACCTCCTACATTCTTGCCGGTCTCCCTCACGATTATGACTCCCTTATTGCCACTGTCAACACCCGAGTGGAAGCCTTTCCTTTAGATGAACTTTATGGTCACCTCCTTACACATGAATTGCGCATTGACTAGCAAGCTATCTCTAGTCCTGATATCACTGCTCCTACCGCCAATTTTGCTGCCAAGACGTCCCAACCCTCCCAAAATCGAGGCCGTCAATTTTATTCTCAACTTGGTCGTAACCGTGGTCGTGGACACACCAACTTTTCTCGAGGCCGAGGCTCCCCTCAATTTTCTTCCAGCAACTCTAGCTCCTCTCGTGCCTTCTGCCAGATATGCTTTAAGGTTGGTCACACTGCACAGGCTTGTTGGCACCGCTTTGATCAGAATTTTCAAGTCTCCTCCAACCAATCTCCACAAGCTTTTGCTTCTTCTACATCATCTACTATGGACCCGGCCTGGTACCCAGACACTGGTGCCAATAATCATATCACTGCTGATTATGGCAACTTAAATCTCCATGCAAAAGATTATACAGGCCAAGATCAAGTTCGCATCAGTAATAGCCAAGGTTTGCACATTCATCACATTGGTTCCTCTATTCTTTGTTCCTCTAACAAAAATTTCTTTCTTAACAATATTTTACATGTGCCTCACATCAGTCAAAACCTTCTTTCTGTCTATCAATTTACCAAAGATAATAATGTTTTCTTTGAGTTTCACCCATCTTTTTTTTGTGTAAAGGATCTATTCTCGGGTGTCACCCTTCTCAGCGGCAAGAGTAAAATGGTCTCTATCCTCTCCATTCCCTTTAACGTCTCATCAAACCTACTGCTCTATTAGGGGAACGTGTGTCCGTTGAACAATGGCATTCAAGACTTGGCCACCCTACTTTCCGCATTGTCCGTCAAGTTCTCTCCTCTCATCACCTTCCTATCAACAAAAATAAGACTCTTCAAGTTTTCCACGCTTGTCAACTTGGCAAAAGTCATCGTTTTCCCTTTTCTTTATCTTCTTCTAGGTCTAGTTTTCCTTTAGATCTTATTTTTACCAATGTATAGGGCCCTGCTCCCAAACTTTCATATAATGGAAACCGTTATTATGCTTGCTTTGTGGATGATTTTTCTAAATTTTTTTTGGCTCTTTCCTATCACTTCTAAATTTGATGTTTATAAAATTTTTCTCAAATTTCAATTATTTGTTGAACGTCAATTCGATAGAAAAATTAAATGTGTTCAATCTGATTAGGGTGGCGAATTTAGGAAACTTAACACCTTCTTTCAATCTCTTGGCATCCGTCATCGTCTACCATGTCCTCACACCCATCACCAAAATGGCTCTGTGGAAAGAAAACACCGTCACATTGTAGAAACTGGCCTCACCCTTCTTGCTTCTGCCTCTCTCCCTCAAAAATATTGGGATGAAGCTTTTCTTACGGCTACATACGTCATCAATAGACTCCCTTCTCTCGTCACTTCAAACAAATCCCCCCTTGAATTACTTTTCAAACAAACTCCTGATTATACTTTTCTAAAAAAAATTGGGTGTGCCTGCTGGCCCCACCTTCGTCCCTATAACACCCACAAAATGGATTTCCGCTCAACTCGTTGTATTTTCCTGGGATACAGTCTAAACCATAAAGGTTATAAATGCCTTGATCCTACCACAAATCGCATCTACATAGCCAAAAATGTAGTCTTTGATGAGCATGTTTTTCCTTTTGCCACATCCTCAAAATCACACGCCACTCCCATGGTCCCACCCTCACACATACGGTTACCACCTTTAACAAATTCAAAACATCTCCCTCATTCTTATCCTCTGCCACCAACTCCTAAAATATCTCCTACCAAATCTCCAACATTATCTCCCCAAAAATATCCTCCACTTTCTCCACAAATATCTCCTCCAAAATCTCTACAGCAGCCTCTCACCGATTCTGCCTCACCAAAATCCCATACTCCCTCATCCTCATCATCTATTTCCCACAATGAGTCATCCCCTCCCACATCTACCTCCCCATGTGTGTCCACTAATGATTCCTTGCAGGTTCCATGTGATGATACGCAAGTCGTGGCTCATCCAATGCAAACACGAGGCAAAGACAATATTAGCAAACCCAAAGTCTTCTTCCCTGGCATTGTCAAGTACCCTTTTCCAAAAGCACTTCTTGTTGCCATAGATCAAGACACTATAGAGCCAACATCCTACACTGCTGCCTCCAAACATCCAGCTTGGCGTGCTGCCATGAATACTGAATTCATTGCTCTCCTCCACAATGGCACATGGAAACTTGTTCCACCAAAACCAAACATGAATCTCGTGGGTTGCAAATGGGTTTTTCGTATCAAACAAAAGGCAGATGACTCTACTGAAAGATATAAAGCTCGTCTGGTCGCCAAGGGCTTTCATCAACAACCCGGCATTAATTATGGGGAAACTTTTAGTCCTATCATTAAGCCTGTCACCATTCGGACAGTTCTCTCCCCTGCTGTTGCTTCAAACTGGGATATCAGACAGCTCGATGTTACCAACGCCTTCTTACATGGTGTTATCTCTGAGGATGTATACATGACCCAACCCCCTGGTTTTGTTCATGCTTCTTATCCGAATCATGTATGTCATCTTTACAAAGCCTTATATGGACCGAAGCAAGCACCACAGGCCTGGTTCTTTCGCCTTAGTACTCGTCTTCTTCAACTCGGTTTTCATGGCTGTAAGTTTGACACATCTCTCTTTATTTATAGAATTCAGGCTGACATGATTTTCTTCCTCATTTACGTGGATGACACAATAGTCACGGGACCCAATCCATCCTCTATCACCTCTCTCATATCTCAATTGCAACAAGACTTTGCTGTGAAGGACCTGGGTCCATTAAATTTTTTCTTGGGCATGGAAGCAATTAAATCTGATCACGGTCTCTATCTCTCTCAAAGACGTTACATCAATGATCTCCTCCATAAGACCAACATGCATGAAGCTAAGCCAATTTCTTCTCCAATGGCCTCTAGCATGTCCCTCAGCCAGTTCCAAGGCACTCCACTTTCGAACCCCAGTTCATACCGCAGCACAGTTGGTTCTCTTTAGTACTTATCATTGACACGCCTAGACATAGCCTTTGCTGTTAACAAAGTTTGTCAATTCATGACCAAACCCACTAATCTACATTGGAGTGCAGTGAAGAGAATACTTCGCTATTTGAAACACACCAGCCATCATTCTCTATTACTTCACAAAGATTCCAACTTCACCATTCAAGCCTTTTCTGATGCTGATTGGGTTGGCTCACCAGATGATCATCGTTCTACTAGTGGCTATTGTCTATTTCTTGGTCGCAATTTAATATCTTGGAGCTCCCGCAAACAACGAACTATTTCTCGCTCTAGTACAAAATCAGAGTACAGAGCCATTGCCCATGCCTCTGCTAAACTTGTGTGGTTGCGCTCTCTGCTCAATGAACTTGGTGTTTCCTCTTCTTCCACTCCGATTTTATGGTGTGACAATATTGGCGCTACATATCTCACAGCAAACCCATTGTTTCATGCACGTACTAAACATATAGAAATTGATTTTCATTTTGTACGTGACTTGGTCTCCTCCAAAACTATCTCTATGCAATTCATCTCTTCCAAGGATCAAGTTGCTGACACATTCACTAAACCACTGCCCACAGCTCAGTTCAATTCTCTCCGTGTCAATCTCAATGTTCGTGACCTCCCCTTGCGATTGCGGGGGCGTATTGAGACAACTTCTATCCAAACGGTTACAGCACCAACATATTAGAAACAACCAATGATTATAACAAAGGATAATCAACCAATGATTATCTCAAAAGATAAACATCCATCCAAGGAGAGTTAATAGCGTGATAGAACTCTAGTCTTCAATGTATACTCATTTTATCAATCTATAAATTGCATCTGTTAATATATAAAATCAAAAACATCATGACCCAATTTATCCAAAAACAAGTTCCGTGCCTCCTCTTTCGAAAGAAGCTCTATTTTGATATTCTTACAACTCATTCCTAGACAAACATCAAGAAGTCAAGTTGTCAATACTAATTTGCATCCATTTGATGAGGTAGGCTCTGGAATTCCTACTTTCTCAAGGGGAAATGCTTCCCACATGTCATCTAGGATTAGCACAAACCTCTTCTTATCTTCCAATATTGCCTTCAACTTGGCTGCCCTTTCTCTTACATCCTCTACTTTTGTGAGATCTAAATCCAACTTGCATGCAATATCATGTTGTGGTTGGATAACATTAAACGACTTTGATATAGTGACCCAAATTACACTGTCAAACTTATTTGTCTCTTTTAATAGGGAATTATTGATGTGTTCCATGACAGTCGATTTACCAATGCCTCCCATTCCATAAACACCAATCTTTCTTACATCATTATCATCCAACAGACATGCCCAAATTTCTTTCTTAACTTTCTCAGCTGTGCTTTCCCCTATTAATACTGTTGTTGAGAGTGTTTCTCCGGGTGGATCAAGCACCAAACTACCAGGTAACTCCATTTTATAGTGATATTCCACCTTTGTTATCATCTTAGAAGCAAGTTTTCCTACGTGTGCACGAGAGAAATACTCCATTTTTGTAAATTTCCCTTCAATTTCTTGTACTTCACCTTTAATTGTATCCACCTTTCCAAGCCAAAGTTCAACTTGTTTCTTTGGTTGCTTTCCTCCAATTCCTGACTCTATTTCTGTCTTTCGGACTTCTAAATATTGCCATTTGTCTCTGAGAGAACCCATTTCTTCATCAACACCTTTGTGAAACTTGCAATATTCGCTGATCAGAGACGATATCAAATTTACAAGTTCAATAATTGGGCCCACAATATTCTCCATTGGTGAGTACCTGCATAATATGTACCCGATATGTACATTAGATATTTTGTACATTTTTAGTCCATGGAGGTGGGGCTTGATAACATGGGTCCATTGGTGACTATTAATAATTCAATTAACTAATAATCAGACCAAGTTTATTTAACTTATGGAAATGACATGAGGACTTGGCTTTTTTCAATAAATTCTAAGAATAGTTCCCTATCGTAATCAATATGGAATCATTTTTTCTCTCATAGTTAATCATTATATGTGGAATGATTTCAAAAACCATAAGTTTACATATTCAAAAATTTTCAAAACTTTCTTTTATAGCTACTAAATGGCCTATTGTGATTGGTACATAATAAAAATAAAAATAGTGCCAATGATTTAAAAAGAGACTAGCCACATGCAAACAAGTTTCTAAAAATCTTAAAATTATTTAACAACAAATTTTGATCTAAAATGTTTAACAAAATATTAATTGTGATCAATATGATTTAAAAGATAGTTTGTACTAGATGAAAAAATATATATATTTTCTGAGTTATATAAATATATATATATATTTTATATTTGAGAGATAACATATGTTAAATATATTTTTCATATAATTAGCTTGGCCCTCCTAAGAAAGTTTCTACTTGTGCCACTGTGTGTATATATATACCATGGTTTGAAAATAAAATGTACAATAATATAGCAAAATAAAAATAGCCAAAAGCAAATTTGGCAGAAAATGTACGAAGGAAATACAAAGAAAATAGTGTAAATATATAAACAAAAGGAGACCGCCAAACAAAATTTGTGCCAAGTTTGATAACATGGGTCTTCAAAAAAAAAAAAAAAGTAATCAAAATATTTTCTAAATAAATTACTCATTTTCGAGATTTTTTTTTTTTTTTTTAATTTTGAAAAATTGACTTGCTCTC
This sequence comes from Fagus crenata, assembly GCA_014362285.1. Classification (NCBI taxonomy): domain Eukaryota; kingdom Viridiplantae; phylum Streptophyta; class Magnoliopsida; order Fagales; family Fagaceae; genus Fagus; species Fagus crenata. Next base: position 33,715 of record BKZX01026422.1, read on the forward strand.
CTGAGTTTAGTTGCGACCATAAAAATGGGTAAGAAAATTGTTTGGTTCACATTATAAATCATTATTATTTCAATGTAATTCAAAATAAATATATGAACAAAACTTTCATTCATGAAAAGAAACCCAAATGAGAGTAGAATTTCTATTTTTTGGGGACATTTGAGAGCCTGAAATAGAAAATCAAATCTTAGGTACAGAATCTACGTGAAATATGGGGAAGTTTGTTCATGAAGATGTTTATTGAGGTAATTTGTTCTTTCAGATTATTCCATTGTAAAGTTTGTTCATTGCTCTTCTTGAGGCTTAAAAACTGTTTTAGTTCGCTCGTATAGAGGAAATCAATCATCAGTCAACGTCGATCAACTGTCTGTCTATGGAGAGAGATGGGACCAAGAGAGAAGTTATTATTGGAAGACTTTATTATGGTGTGTAGTTTATTTTTAGTGATCTATTCATTATGTGTCATTCCGAGAAAACATTTTTCACTTTTATTGGCCTTTTTTTTTCGTTGACAATAAAAAATGTTTTCTCTTGACTTGTGTTTTCTATTGTACCGAACAGTAGAAAATAAACGTTTTTTGCAAAGACAAGCAAAGGGCTATAGTATAACTTTTTGTTAATGTTATACCATTCAATATCAATTAAATTGAGATTTTGACAATTCTATCATTATCATTGTCAATATAATAGAAGAATGAGACAAATCAATTGGGCTCCATTGCATATGCACTAAACAAATGATTTAATTCTTATAGTTGAAAATTTATTACAACATAAAAATATCTCATCGTTAAAGATACTCAATTTAAAACAAATGTTAAAAAATAAGAAATAAAAACCCAAACAATCCTTTAGGTGAATCTAGACAACATGGTGGCATCCAAATTTCGATGATCCAAGCTTTTAATTTGGGTTAAAAAGAAACCAACAAAAGTATCATGTCAGACAAACAATCATAACTCATAAGTAATTTGCTTTTTCTCTTAGTTGAGATTTATTTATTTAAATATAAAAAGTTTGTTAGTAAAAAATGATTTTATTTGAATAACTAAAAATAGACCCAAAGAATGAAAGAACCCAAAAATTAAAATGACCATCTGCTTCTACATATTGTTCACCTCCACGGCATTTGTAAACTTGGTAATGGTAAAAGTCAAGAGGACTGATTACCTTTGAACTTTGAGCAATTGAGCACAACAGTGAGTGGGCTAAAGTTGTCTTTAAAACTTCCCACAACACACTTTGGCAACTCAAATTACAGGCCTCAGAGTTAATCATATGATGCAATTAAAGAAACAAAATCAAACAGATGAGCCTCAGAGTTTGATACTTCTCAAATTCACGACCTTGATCAGATATTTTTGTTAGTTTGCGAAAGCAATTTTCTGTTTCATTTAAGAATCGTTAGACCACATAATCATGGACTTTAAAATAATAAGTGTACCTTTTCAGCAACCCAAGTAAGCCTCTTCTTAATAACCCAAGTGTAAGCCTCTTCTAGCAACCCAACTGTGTTGCCTCCCAAGGTATTCATGTCTCTCTCTCTGTTTCTTTTAGAGTTTTTCTAATGGCTGCAATATATCACAATAGTTCTGATGGCCAACTACTAACGTAATATTTTTTATTTATATATCCATAGTAAAAACCTTAAAGAAAGATTTTAACGTGTGATCCATAGAGATCTCTATCTTCAACAGTGGGATAAGTCAATATCTTTTGAAGGTTATTGACTTACTTTGAAACTCTTTCAAAATAATTCTTTAATTATCTTAATCATATCAAGATAATATTTTGAACTTCTACAAATTACAATAATGTCCATCAACACATTGCAATTGACCCCTGAAGATTAGAGAATAACAAGTGAGGTCCCTTTACTTACAACTTTATATCTATATGTCCTTCCACCATACTATATTCCACATGAGCCACTAGGACTGGATTAATATCATTGTTATGTCCCTAGCTTATGTAACCCTTTAATTTCTTGAATTCATAATTCCCTTGGACTCCAAAATAATTTTCAAAAACTCTTTATAAATATATATAGATATTATATTATATATATATATATATGAAAACACTTTGAAAAATGTCACCGGCTGGTTTTGTTTTGAGTCCAATACCATTATGAAAATCAACTGAATATACTATCTCATTTAGAAACTAGTGAATCCATTGTTAAGCATTAACATATTTTACTCATTATACATATAACCCAACATGTCCGTATATAGCCTTTAAATGAGCATTACCGGTTGACATTGTCAAAGTTATGTGCATAATAAATAAATATATGTAAACCTCTCATGTTTGAGGACATAGAGTTCTTCTACCACATAGAGTTCTCTAAACTTTAACACTCAATTTTTAACAAATGATTCAAATTATTTCATGTAATCAAACCACCAACAAAATCCTTACAATTAATTAAAAAATATAAAAAATAAAATTTATCTTACAAACAAACATCAACTTTAAATAAATAAAAAAATAAAAAACCCTATAGTCTCTTACTCACTCCCACCAATCCAGTTCTAGAATCACCCAAAAAAATAAAAACAGTTTTTGGGGTTTTCCAACCAAAACTTACGTGCAACTTACAAAAATCTGAATCTACAAAATTAAAATTTCCCAAAGATTTCCCAACTTTTGGTAGATCTAGATTTTTTTAAGATTTCAATTTTTTTTTTTTCTTGTGGATGATTTTAGACTTGGAGGGGCAGGAGAGAAAGGGGTTTTTTTTTTTTTTTTTTTTTTTTCCTTCTATTTTGGAAGTCAACATATATTGAGTAGGGGAAAAAAAAAAGTTTGATCATGTGGTAAGTTTTGTTTTGAATATTTATTGTAGGGATTTTGTCAATAGATTGATTATTACATGGAATAATTTTGGATCATTTATTAAAAAGGGAAGGTCAAGATTAAGAAAACATTATGTGGTAGAGTTCTCCAAAAACTCTAGAAGATCTTGATCTCATTCTATCATAGAATAAAATTCACCTTTACCATCTTCATTAAGGTTGTCCACCCCATATGCGAACCTGACAAACCCGCCCATCCCGGACTCACCCCGTCTGATCTGAGTTGTGTGTTTGTCAACAGTGGGTGCAGTACTTAAACAAAATATTTTTGGGTCAAGTGTTTTTTGTAAATCTTCCCCCCCCCCCCCCCCGGGTCACTCTTTAGCGTTCAAGATTTTCCTAGATCCAGTGAAGATCGCACCAAATTCGACTAGAGCTTCACCAGATTTAGCAAGATCTTTGTTGATTTGATGAGATCTCCATTCGATCTTCTAAGATCTCCATTATATCTGACGGAGATCTCAATATCTTAGTCGTGCCTCACCATCAACGAGGACAACAATGGGTTCGACCGATCCAACCATCGAAAATAGGATGAATCGTCGATCGAAATCAATATTTCTACGGTGGTGTGGTTTTCTATGGCCTGATTCATTCGGGTCGGATGGTGGTTTGATGGGAAACTTGACTGAAATCGACCCATGGACACCCCTAATCTTCATAGTGAAATTCTTAAAATTTTCATTTTCAATATAAATTACCAAATTATCTACCAAAGTGAATAAATTTTCAAAAATTTAAAGGTGCACAAGCCACAAGGTATTACCAACATTTAAATCTCATTCTATCAAATAAGAATAATAGCTAATTTTAAATTTCGTAAAATCATATATATTTGAATTTATAGAAGAAAAAAAATTCTTATTCTAAAATGGTTATTTTTAATCCCAAAAGCAAATAGAGAGGATGATTTTTCAAACGTACAACCTTAACATAACGATTATTCTGTCATTTTGTTTTTTTAACCACGAGCAACTTAGGAATCAAGTGATGACCTAGTATATAGAAGGAAGACAACTTCTTCTTCTTCTTTTTTACATAAATTAATTTTATAATCAAAAGACACGGCTAAAATACATGGAATATATTAGATCTCCTTCTAAAAAATTACAAATTATTTGTTTGAAAATAAAAAAATTACAATCTAATCATATAAATATCGAAAACCAAAACAAAAAAGCATTATTTCATACGCACAATCCCATCAAAGATCTTACCAGTACTGATTGGCTGTTGAAATGCTGCTGCTCCAAGTAACTTAATAACATACAAGAAAAAAACCACAGAAGCCAAAGATGATAACACAAAGCAACCCTCCTTGCTGAATGCTTAATCTTTTGGAAGAAAATAAGCAAAAGTAAAACAAGTAAGTGAAGGTATTCATTAGCTTAAGTGAAGAAGATGAAGCTTAATCACGTGGAAAGGCTGTTTAGGTCAGTGCACAGCACTACAGGACAAGGGAGCCATGTGACGCCTTGGGGGACTATGGTCTTTGTCCCCCCAAAATTTAATTTTTTTAATAATATACATATATATTTTTTTTAAACTTTGTAAGGATCTCCCAAAGAATTGGTCAATTGGCCAACTGGCCTATACCAACTCCCATTGAGCCCCTAAATAAAGGAATTTTTAAACAAGAACCTGTTGTCTATTTTTTATTTTATCCTCTTTTGTGTAGTGAGTGTTGACCACCAGATCTGAGTGTTGAAGCATGCATAATTGCATATGCTCAAAAAAGGGTGAGAGTTTAGGACACCTTGGTAATGAACTAGAAGGAATTTCTAAAGATCCTATGTCCATTTTTCTTCATCTGGTATATCCTTCAATCCAACACCAACTTCTACCATGAATCGAGGACTCAAAATAGTGCCATGTCCCTAACCAAATCATGCATCTTCACAGTTCACACACTTTTTCTCATCTGGGAAATAATCTATAATTCCTTCCAATAAGGAGGAATTTTCAAGTTTATTCAAAATAGTGAGTATGTGACCCCAGTCAAACTCTACCTGCCTACTCTTCATGTTGGGCGCAGCGGAAGCACTAATATTACTTGTTGGTACCACAATCTAGTCTTATGTGAATTAAAGAATTCTACAAACAAATTAATTAATAGCCAAGATATCAATCACACACAAGAACACGGATTTATGTGAAAAACCCTTTCTCCTTGAAGGAAAAAAACCACGGAACAAACTCCAAATAAATCCACTATTATAATAGGCAATTACAATAGTTCTTCTCAAGTTAATACCTAACTTAAGGTACTCACTAAATACAATAATATCTCTCTAGGAATTAACACTCAACAAACTCTCTAGAGGAAACCCCAAATATGTCTGTGATACTTCTCTGCATTAATACAAGCGTAAAAAATTCTCCATGATTTGTGTGCTAACCTATAAACCTCAGAGAATACCCAAACCTTTCGCCTTTCCCCGCAGAGGAGGAACCCTAGACCAAAGCCTTCTTCAACTTGCACTCTTCACATGGTGCTTTTTCTCCGCCTCTTCATATAGAGGAGAACCCTTAGGGCCTCAAGCCTTCTTGTAGCCGCACTCTTCATGTAGTGCTCTTTTTCCTCCTCTCTCTATAAGGGAGAACTCCCTAGGGCTCCAAGCCATTAAATTCTTTGCAACCATGTCTATTTATAAGACTTCAATTCTATTCCTTGGAGTACAAGGTATACATTAATTATTTGACATAGAATAGACTTTCCTTACATACCAAGGAATAGTCTTTCCTTCCACACCATGGACTCACCTTTTCTTTCACACCAAGGAAACCAAAAAATAACCTAATTGGTTTTCCTTCTCCGTCAAGGAAACTCAATTAGTTCTCCAATTCATAGTAGGAATTTGAGGTACTTTCCCAACATATGATAGTCTAATACTTGAGTCTTCTGCACACTTTAAAAAAATGGGTAAAACTTAACTACAGTTTCTTATGTGCATTATGTTAAAGTCCAATGGGCTTAACTCAATCTCAAAAGACGCCTTGAGAGATGAGGATTGCCCATGGCTTATTAATTGCACAACCCAAGAATACTTAGTCAATGTGGGACAAGACTCTCACTTTAATATGCCCCCTCACGTGTGGCAAACTAACCAAACACGTGGACCATAATTGGGGGGAGATCTGCCCAACACCCAAGGGGTGGCTCTGATACCATGTTAAAGTCTGATGGGCCTAACTCAATCTCAAAAGACGCCTTGAGAGATGTGGATTGCCCATGGCTTATTAATTGCACAACCCAAGAATACTTGGTCAATGTGGGACAAGACTCTCACTTTAATACATTACTTTAGATTCCCTAAATACTTTTTTCATTTTCAATAAGTCAATAGTTGGGGGATGCGAGATTTAAACCTAGATGTCTCCGTTTGAAACACCATGAAGTGTCAGTTGAACTACAAGGCTCTTGACGATTCCCCAATTAAATTCAAAGATATGGTTAATTGTATTTGAAATGGAATAGAAATTGAGGGACATAATTGAAAAATTAACATTATTAGGACAAAAATTACTACAAAACAAAATTAAAGGATGCAATTTGTAAGGTAGCCTTTATTTAAGAACCACAATGGATGAACTTATTTATTGTATGTTTGTTAAGCAACCTCTAGTAACGTTTGGCTAAACTTATTTTTGACAATGGAAATGAGGTAAATTTTTTATAGAGCTCAAAAGAAGTTAAAATACCATTTTGAGTTTTTTAGAATAAACAGTTGAAGGAAACCTCTACTCAATGGAAAATTGATTTGCTCGGTCTCATCAGTCAATTGATAGATTACAGTCAGTTTTGAGAATGATTATACACCAATCTAGTTGTGATGAAACCAAACTTGAATCAATTAGAATAATAAATTAAGATAAAACAAGAAAAAATTAATTGAATGGATATATATGTAAACATAATGCTATTTAATCACGCATACACGAAGGAAGGCCGGTTAGCAACACATAAAGAACAGAGATACGGGGAGAAATTTGTGGTGAAATGAAGCAAAGTAAGCCAAATTGGTGATCAAAGAAGCTCGTATCATTAGCATACTTGTTCCTAGATTATCAAACCATACATACAGAGCATGTCGATTAAAAATAGCTAAGAAAGATATTCACAACCACTAAACATCAGCATGCCAGATGTGTGCACCACTTTTGTACATTAAGCGCCAGGTATAGACCAAGTGTTTCCAGGGATAGAGGAATCCTAGATCTGTGATTCTGCAACAAAAAATGCAAATTAGAACAATTGGAATTATGCTCTCTGCAAAGGGAATGTTTTAAAATTTTACAAAGGAGAGCAAGTACTTCCCCAGATTTAGCATAAAAAAAAAAAAAAAAAAAAAAAAACAGAACAGAAATGCACACCGCATATACCTTATTTACTGCATGAGACCATCATTCAATTTAAATACTTAGTAAATAGCTTCACTAGCGTTCATTGTGGTAGTCTGCATAAACCTCTAACCGTAACCATTGGAAGTTTGGAACAAGAGATGTAACCTTCCTATTTTTAAAGCATATATGTTTCCTAGAAAGGGCATGATGTTTGTTTAAGCATGACCAACGTGCAACCAGAATGAGCAATGGACAAGTATAACAAAATTGTAAGTCCAAGAGAGGTCTCTTTTGCAATGCAAATTAGTATTGCCAGATGCTGGACAATAAGTGTGTTGATTAAGCAAAGGGTTGGAGATAAGAGAGAATAACATAAAACGGGTGGAAAGTGAATAAAGGATAGACCTTGATGGCAGGAAAGCTAGTGCAGAGGAAAAGGTGACCAAGAAAAAAGAATGAAAAAAGGAACATAACATACATTCTGGATCATGATAGAATCATTGAGAAACATAGTAAAATAATATTATCTCAATCGTGCTTATTATGAGGGAAGAAATGATTGGAAGTATCTACTGAAAAAGTTGAAGACAAGATGTTAAGACAAAAATGATTCATCATTTGTGTGCAAATGAAACTTAAGGTAAAAGACAGTGGCTGTTAATCCCTTTTACACACATGTCAATGTGCTCAGATATACACACACTCACACACGGCAAAACGTTTGAAATTGGTCCAATGTGCCTCAAGACAAGAAAAACTAACTGGAATGTCATGGTCATTTGCAGCAAGCACCACAAGTACATTAGTAAGGAGCTATGTGACCATATTGAGCTACAAGAAGCCCTGGACACCTCATCGGGAAAAAAAAAAAAAAAGGAGCTACAGGGCCCATAAGGACATGGAAGATTCCACAAAGTCACAAGTTTAGATAGGGGAGGGGAAAAGTTAAGAAATTGATGACTAACAACTAAATAACGTAAAGGATGATCATAAATAAAACAATTAGTCTATAAATTGACAGCATATCATATAGCTGGAAAAAGAAAAAAAAAATTATAAGATAAACTAATTTTTTGAAGAAATAAACAATTAAGGACTCA
>BKZX01026423.1:0-11329 GCA_014362285.1 Fagus crenata
AGTGCAGTAGAACACATCAGCAAGTTCCTGGACTCCATGGGTCCATTTGCTGGAAATGGGGGACTCTGTCTGCGGGAATTCTCAAAGTCCCTTGTTGACAGAGCCTACACCTGGTACGCCATGCTACCTGAAGGGTCCATCAGAGATTGGGAAGATATGGTGGAAAGCTTCTGCAGCAAATACTTCCATGTGGAGGAAAAAATTACTCTGCTCAACTTGCACAGCACGAAGCAGTTGCCTGGCGAGGACCTTTTGAAGTACATTCACCGTTTCCGGGACATTTCTTTGGACTGCCACGTGAAGTATGAAGAAAGTGAGCTGGTTGAAGTATGCATAGACAACATGCTTCCAGAGTTTAGAGCTCACCTCGAGAACTTAGACATTTCACAGTTCGCACCATTGCTCCAGAAGGCCAGGAAGACGGCCTTGTCAGTCAAACCTCACTCCGAAAAGGCTAAGGAAAAGAAGAGCCAGCACCAGGCACTCACTGTGTCAACTACAGCCGCGCCAACTGGAAACAAGAGGAAAAGGCCTATAGAGAAGGTTTTCGAAGAGCCACCCCCTTTGCCCTTCACCGTAGAAGAAATGATGGTGATCTTTGACAAGTGGGTGAAAGACGAAGTTATCAAGCTGCCGCAGATCAGCAAACCTCCTACGGAGGAAGAAAAGAGAGATCCTAAATTCTGCCGCTATCACAGGTATGTACACCACCCAACCGCAGACTGCCGGTCGCTTCGATGGGAACTTAATCGGAAAATTCAAGATGGTACCTTACAACTCTCGCCGGAGCAGCAGAGGGTGCACAAGAACCCTTTTCCAAATCACAGGAAAGACCAAGGCAAAGCAGTTGTGTCTGTGGTAATACAAGGCAGCACCAGTGACATGGAAATAGATGAGTCTGCCGTAGCTGACACCACTCTAACACCAGCAGCCGTAAGAACCTTGCAGAAAAGTCCAAAGTTCAAGTCTTTGTTTAATCAATTGGGATTGGGACCAGAAGCCAGGAACGCTGCTACGGAGGCCATTATTGCAATAGCAGCAGATTCAGGAGCAACCTGTTTTACCGCAGAAGCTCATGCCAGTCGTGCCTTCCTGGAAACCACCAATGCAGTAACTTTTACGGATGAGGACATGGAGGTCCAATATCCAGACCACCGCCGCCCCCTGTATGTGTCTGCTGTGATCAAAGATGTGCAAGTTAGGAGAGCCCTGGTGGACACAGGCTCTTGCTTGAATCTGATTCCTTTGAGCACCCTTAAAGCAGCCAACATTCCGCAAAATAAGATCCAAGGTGCTCCTATTGAAGTGACAGGATTCGGAGGAGCAGCAGAATACACCATGGGGCATATACAGTTAGTCTTAAGAGTTGGGCCCATCGTGGCTCTTACGCGATTCCATGTCGTGAATTCAGAAGTTCCATACCACGTGCTACTTGGCAGACCGTGGCTGCACAAGCATAAGTTGATTTCGTCCACCTATCATCAGTGTATCAAAGGAAGGCTCAATGGGAAGCCAATCCGTATAGCAGCAAATCCCTCACCATTTGACCAAACCGAGGCACATTTCATTGAAGCAGCCCTGTATGACGAGTTGTCTGCTGAAGAACCATCAATCATCAAGCCGTCTGGGACACCCCTGCCAAACTGGGAAGACATAAAAAATGACCCAGATGTTGATCTGCGAGAAGTCCTGGAGCGAAAGAAAAAGAGGAAGGAACGTATGGCAGAAGAAGAAAGTGCACCACGATGCGTACGCGTCCAAATGCCTGACGGACGCGTAGTCTACCGTTTATGAAGGTGCGTGGGACCTGATTGCCCACAGCAAGAAGGTCCCATACCAGAAGAGGGTGATCTGCGGCCCTCATGTTACTTGATACGCGAAGAAACAGAAGATTACAAGAGTTTGGCAGAAGAGAAGGAGGCAAAATTAGAGAAGTCTGCGGCAGAAAATTCAAAGATAACTCCCAAAGAAGACCTGGAGGTAATCAACTTGAGCCATGATCCTGGTATTGATAAACCTGTCTCAATTAGCACCTCGCTGTCTGCCGTAGAAAGGGGTTGTCTCATTAATCTGTTAAAGGAGTACCAAGACGTGTTTGCATGGAGATACGACGAAATGCCTGGTATAGATCCGGGGCTTGTGGCTCACTCCTTAAATGTAGAATCAGGTACCAAGCCTGTCGTGCAGCCAGCAAGAACTTTCCATACTGAAGTGGAAGCCCAAATCACCCAAGAAGTGAAGAAATTGCTCGCCGCCGGTTTCATCAAGCCAATTCAACATCCGCGGTGGCTGTCAAATATAGTACCAGTGAAGAAGAAAAATGGGCAGATCAGGTGCTGTGTAGACTTTCGCAACCTCAACAAGGCGTGTCCGAAAGACGAATTTCCCTTGCCAAACATGGACTTGCTGATTGATTCCGCCGCGGGCAGCGCTATGTTTTCCTTCATGGACGGATTTAGCGGGTACAACCAAATCCGGATGTCGCCAAGGGATGCTGAAAAAACTGCCTTCCGCACACCCATAGGCAATTTCTACTACACGGTAATGCCGTTTGGCCTCAAAAACGCCGGTGCTACGTATCAAAGGACAATGACGGCTATGTTCCACGATATGATCCATCAAGAAATCGAAGACTACGTTGATGACATTGTAGTAAAATCCAAGAAAAGAGGGAACCATGTTGAGGTCTTGAGGAAAGTTTTTGAAAGGTGCCGCCTGTACAAGCTGAAAATGAATCCCCTCAAGTGTGCCTTCGGGGTGTCTGCGGGGAAGTTTCTGGGTTTCCTGGTGCATAACCGCGGAATCGATGTAGATCCAGCCAAAGCTTCTGCCATAGCCACCATGAAGCCACCAACGTCTCACAAGGAGTTAAAGAGTTTTCTGGGAAGGTTATCGTATATCAGAAGATTTATACCAGGTTTGGCAGCAGTAACTTCTACCTTTTCACACCTCCTAAAAAAGGGAGTCTCTTTTAGTTGGTCTGCGGAGTGTCAAGAGGCTTTTAAGAGAATCCAAGCAATTATGACAAAACTCCCCACAGTGTGTGCTCCAATTGCTGGAAAGCCCCTCCGGCTCTATTTGGCTTCTAACAGCCAAGCAATAGGAGCACTGGTAGCGCAAGAAAATGATGATGGTGTTGAGCAGCCTGTGTACTACGTCAGTCGCGGATTAAAAGATACTGAAACGCGATACTCAGTGGCAGAACGAGCATGTTTAGCCCTTGTGTATGCTTCTCAGCGTCTGCGGCACTACTTCTTGGCCCACAGAATTCAGTTGATGACCAAGTCTCACCCAATTAGGAGTTTGCTGCAACGACCAGTTCTCTCAGGCAGGCTTGCCCAGTGGCTATTACAGCTATCACAATATGAGATATCCACCGAAACTCCAACAGCAATTAAGAGTCAAGCTATCGCAGACCTCTTGGCTCAATTCCCTGGAGAAGATAGTTCAACGATTTCACAAGAGGTTCCTGGGGAAGTTGGGGGAGCACTATTGGTCGGAATGGCAGACTCAATATGGACCTTGAACTTCGATGGCTCTTCCACAGCTGTGTCAAGCGGAGCCGGTGTTGTACTCACTAGGGAGGGTGGTGAAACCATTGCTAAGTCCTTCAAGCTGGATTTTCCCTGTTCTAACAATGCCTCGGAGTATGAAGCTTACATCACAGGGCTAGCCATAGCACACGGAATGGGGATAAAGCACTTAAGGGTGATTGGTGACTCAAATCTCATAATCTGCCAAGCCAAAGGGGAATTTTCATTAAAGGAGCCTTCTCTGGCACCCTATCGTGCACTTGCTCAGAGGTTAGAGGAAAAGTTTTCCACCTTCGAAGTTACACATGCTTTGAGGAGCGAAAACCGTTATGCGGATGCATTGGCAGCTTTAGGATCACAAGTAGCATTTGAAGGACCTACAGCAGACGTCACAATCAATAAAAGAAGCACCCCAATCACTGAGCTGCTAAGGGAAGAATACGAAGAAGGGGGCCCTGACAAGGAAGATTGGAGAACTCCTCTGAAGAGCAAACTCATGTCTCCAAAAGACGTGGCAGACCTAAAAGCGCTGAAGGATTTTGTACTGATCTCTGGAGACCTCTACCGCAGACTACCTGGGGGAATTCTAGCGAGGTGTGTAAGCCACCAGGAAGGGACAAAGAAGCTACAGGAAGTTCATGAGAAGTCATGCGAACTAGAAGGAGGGGTGAGCCTCTATCGCAGACTCCAGCGTTTAGGTTATTTTTGGCCAGAGATGAGCAAGGAAGCGGCAGACTTGCAGAAACGTTGCCCAACCTGCCAACATCAACACGAAAACGAACAGGTATGTGCTACCTTCCTTTCAAGTGATTGGCGAACTCCTTTCTTGGAATATTTCATAGAAGGCATCCTACCACGAACCGGTAAAGAAGCAGCCCGCATCAAAAGGTTATCCACTAGATATTTTGTGGAAAGTGGTATTCTATTCCGGAAGGGGTTCCATGGGGATCCTTTGAGGTGTCTAAGTCTGTCGGAGTCTCAAACAGTGATGAAGGAGGCTCACTCAGGAGAATGTGGGGAGCATCAGGGAAAGAAAAGGTTGTACCAATTACTGTTAACACTTGGCTATTATTGGCCAACAATGAAGAGGGATACGGCAGACTTCGTCAAAGCATGCCACACCTGCCAAATGCAAGCTAATCTGATCCATACACACCCCACCAGTCTGCAGAATATGGCCACTCCATGGCCCTTCCACACTTGGGGGCTGGACCTCATTGGTCCTATTAATCCGCCATCCGGTGGATATATTTGGATACTGGCAGCCACGGAGTACTTTACAAAGTGGGTTGAAGCCATCCCACTTCGCAAGGCCACCGGAGCAGCTGTAGCCAATTTCATCCGGGAGCATATCATCACGAGATTTGGCATTCCCCACAAGATCATTAGTGACAACGGTACTCCTTTTGTCAACAAAGATGTTCGGGAAGTTTTGGAGCACTACCGGATCAAGCACCGGCGGTCTACACCCTATTACCCTCAAGGTAACGGGCAAGCAGAAGCTACTAACCGCATGCTGCTAAGAATTCTGAGTAAGATGGTTTTTGATTATGGTAAGGGTTGGAATTCCCACTTGGCGGATGTGTTATGGGCTTACCGCGGATCGCCCAAAACAGCCACTGGTTTCACTCCATTTTCACTGGTATATGGGACGAATGTTATTTCGCCACCTGAATTACTTGTACCAAGCCCACGGATTCTGCAAGGAATGGAACTGGAAGCTGATGTGGAAATGTGCGCGGAAGCCAGAGTAGCAGACCTGGAAAGCCTAGATGAAGCAAGAGAGCTAGCCTTAGCTCGCAGTCTGCGATACCATCAGAGGTTGGCAGATGCCTATGGGAAGACAGTGCATACCAGGATATTTTCGCAAGGACAAATGGTTTTGAAGACAGCAGATCATGTGAGGAGGGGTCTGCCGTCGCCATCCAAGTTCACACCAAATTGGGAAGGGCCTTACGTAATCCGCGAAGCGCATGACAGCGGATACTATAGGTTATCTAAGGCAGATGGAACTATCTTGGCAGACCCAATCAATGGGAAATGGCTGAAGGAGTACTACTCCTAAACGTGTAAGTACTGGTAAGTCTTGTGCCTTTTGCCTTAGCACAAATCAATCTGCCATATTACCCTTCGTGCCTCCTGCCATAGCGCAAATCAATCTGCCGTATTATCCTTTTGTGCCTTTTGCCTTAGCACAGGGCAAGTTATGACATTGTTGTTATTAAGCATCTTTGTGTGACTCTTGCATTAGAACAAATCAAACTACTGTGCTTTTCAAAAAAAAATGGAATGATGATTACCATTTATGCCTTAATATGGTTATCCTATTTCACTCTACAAAACATTACAAAAAAAAATAATAAATAATAATGACAAGAGAATGCATCCAAACAATAAGTATTTTTACAATTAACAAACGTTTTAAACAAAGCATATATGTATTAGATCGATATCATCAAAAGTCACAGTTACACACTTGTCCATAGTAATAACAACACACACCAAGTTCAAAATACTTAGACCAACATGGTCGTGACAAAAGCTCACACTCTAAATTTAATCAAGTAAGCCGTCAATCGGCGATGTAACTCCAACAGCTTCGGGGGATGCTGCAGCAGCAGACATCAACTCCCCTTGACAAGAAGCTAAAACGGCAAGAGTACTCTGCAAAGAGGAAATTTGCTCCTGCACAATCTTCATCTCACTAACAATCGCCTCGCCAAAGAACTTGCGGGCTACCTTCCGCAGATGCTCAAGCATGAAATCAAGATCAAAGCCCACGGCTATAAGGTCTTGCACTACACTCCTCCATGACAAAATCTTGGGCTCACTCAAAGTCTCGAAGCTGGTTCTTCGCATATCAGCTAAGACGCTGCCCAACAAAGAAAGCATTGGTCCGCCAAACCCGGCACCAAACTTGAAATGAGCAGTAAAGTCCCCAAACTTCGCAGACAACCCCTGCAAAAGGGGCACAGCATCTTCATACACCCAAAAGTTGCCATAGGCAACCAACGGGCCTTCAAATCTCCAGAAGTGCCAATCAGGATGGGGATTGGGGGCTCTCTCCTCGAACCTTGCAAAAAACGCAGCAACCTTCCCGGGGATAATCATCTCCACTGCAGACCGTGTCTGAGGAGGACTGGGAGCCGCAGACACTGCATGAGCAGCGCTCTCCTTCTCCACAAGAACAGGAGCCTCAACATCTGATCAAAACAAAAAGAAATGTGTAATAAACAGAGGCGACAAACATGGAGAAAATAGATTACTTTCCTTCACCAAAGAGATGTTACCTTCGGGGACTACATCTGCACGGACCCCTGTGTCTGCCGTACCACCATCATCAGCATCTTGAATTGAAGCTCCCTCAAGAGCAGAAACTTGTCCACCAATGGAAGTCCCCGAAAAGGGATGAGCACTAATCACCATAGGGAAGCCTTCCCCTCCAAAGGTCCTCTCAAAACGAGGAGCAACCCCAAACAATGAAATTCCCTCCATAACTGAGGCCACCCTGGCAAAAGGAGGATTTAAACCAAACTCAATAGGATCAAGGGTACGAGGCTCGTCAGATGGATCGGCAAAGGGAATAATCTGAAGTGGTTGAGGCTCATCCGCAATCATTTCTTCCGAATCAACTGAATCAGTGCCTTGGTCATGATCCTCCTTGGCAGCAGACCCTACAAGGATACCTGTGTTAAAATCCATAACAACAGAAATAATTCCATGTACCATACTAACACGGGTTCTGTTTGCAATACCTGTGAGAGCCTCGTCTGCTATGACTGGGGAAGTTTCATGTGCTACGCCAACAGGAGTCACGTCTGCCATGACCTGGGTAGTTTCATGCGTCTCTGGAACCACCTCTGCCACGACCTCGGCGGTTTCATGCGCCTCTGGAACCACATCTGCCATGGCCTGGGTAGTTTCATGTGCCTCAGGAACCTCGTCTGCCACGACGACAGGAATTCCACCAGGAGCCTCTTCTGCCATAATTGAGGAAGTTGACTGAACGGCCTCGTCTGCCATAACAAGAACAGCCTCGTCTGATACAGTAACTCCCAAAGCCTCGCCTGCCATGGCATCATCAGAATCAGTCCAATCAATAGGACTGTCCTTCGCAGCAACATCATCAGTAGATTTCAATGCCACTTCTTCCCCTGCCACAACGTTTTCATTCACTTCACCGACATCCGCGACATCATCACCTCCACTAACTTCCTGTAAGAGAAAAGAAAAAAAAAAGGAGAGGTTCAGTCTCCTGGGAGGCAGACACGATGAGAAATTTTCAAAAAAAAAGAGGAGAAAAATTTGATACTACCTCAATAACAATGGGAGCCCAATCCGAACCCCCACCCTCATCACCTACTCTCCGCTTAGCCTAAACAAAGGATAAAAGAACATGTATAAACCCAAAATACTAAGCAGTACATGATCAACCTACCAATGATGCGAAAGGATCAATAGACATTTACCTGAGATTGGACTTGTTCCTCAGCAGCTTTCCTTTTGCTCCTTGTACGGCCATATATGGTGCTAGGAGGAGTAGGAACGGCAGACTCTTTCTCAATTGGAGTGGCAGACTCCGCTGGAGGCTCTTCACCAGAAGAAGGAGGGGCAACTGCAGACTTCTGGGCAGGCTTGCTTTTGGCTTTCTTCACTGCCACACTCTTACTCCTAGGCTGGCTTTTGGTCTTGGTAGAAGGAGAGGCAGATTCCTCCCGAGTGGCAGAAGGCTCTGTCTCTTTCGGAGGAGGGGAGGTATCTTCAGTAGGATCCACAGGTGGATCCACGGCGAGTTTCTTTTGAGGCTTAGAAGTCCCTGCAGCAGACTTCTTCTTCTTCGAAGTACCAGGAGCCATCGGGGCCCTACCTGCCAGCTCTGAAGGAGGAATCATAGACATGTCCATAGCCACTTTAGGACGTTTCGAGGAGGTCTTAGCCGCAGACTTAGGCTTCTGTTTCGCAGCTGCAGGGGAAGAAGTACCTTTGCCAAAATCAATCCTTTTACTTCCTTTTCCCCTCTTTGAATCCAGCCTTAACCGCTCTTCCACCACCTTCACAGATTCTTTCCAGCCTGGGGGGGAACATGGTACTGTACAGGATCCACCCGTTCCGCGAACCATCCCATTCTGCAAAGCCCAAATTCTGTCTCTCAGCATAGGAAATTGCGGTTTGGGTAGGAGGAGATAAGGTCGTGGTCTCCATGGGATGTGCATGGTGATTGGGCAAAGGAACCCTGGTCCCTCTGCCTTGTCTGACGTAATCTGCCATAGCAGCAGCCACCCTGAGCCAATACTCCTGCATCGCCACAGTGCACATGCCAAGCCTTCCGCCACAAGGGATAACCATTCGCGATATAGATTGACTCCAATAATCAAATGCATGGTCATTCAAGAAAGGAGCAATATTGGGAGTCCGCGGGAGAGTCTCGCTAGGGCTGCCTGGCACACCCTGATCCAAACCAAACTGCCTGCGCACTCTATTAGGACAATAGTGAGTATACTCCACACCCTTGTCACTCCACACGGGCAACCAACCCGGATTCACCGCAGACAAATAGGTCAAGCTTCTGGTGTCATCAGGAGACAACTCGAAACTTTGACTAGCAATGTCACTAAACCAATACAGCACGGAATGGCAAGAGAAACCTGCATAGCGATAAGAATAGGGACGCCATAAAATACATTCCTCGAAATCCAAAGAAGGCACCAAATCGGGATCTCTCCCTCGCAGACTGACCCAGCGGTAGACGAGCGGCAGATTGGTCTTTAAATCCGGGTACCTTCTCAAAATGTTACGGGACATGTTCTTGAACTTTTCCCTTATCTGGCTATTGTCATTACCAACTTCCTGGTAATTCAGAGAGCGTTCCCAAAGGAAGGTCTGCAGTGCGGAAGTATTGAAGCAGGTGGTAATAAAATGGCAAGACCCACCGCGGATCTCGTCAAGACAAACAGAATCTAACTGCAGATATAAATAACCCAGAAACATAGCGGCAAGCGGAAAACGATGACCAAAAGAAATCTTTACAGCTAAGCGAAAATACAGAGGTTTCATAGCATAATAGGGAGCATCACCAAACAGACACTTACAGAGCCAATACGCGACAAAGGCGGCACGGCGGACAGTAGGCTCGTTCCCCTTAGCAAAGTACACAGACCAAGCGTTGATTCTAGTACTAGCCCGAGCCATCAATGCTTGTTCCACCAAGGTCTCCTCCTCAGACATCTCGACGGCAAATGGGTCCATATCACCCAACACAGGAAGCAACCAGTGGTTCTCCACGTCTTCCAAAGTGATGGTGAGTTCGCCCCATGAGAAGAAAAACGTGTGTGTAGCGGGGCACCACCTCCGCAGAATCTGCCGCAACATCTCAGTGTTTCTATACATATTGCAACTCCGCGAGAGAAGTATTGCCTCAGCCACACCCGCACGTTCCAGAAGGGCACAGAACTTGACATCCATGAATTCGTCCGCCACCCAATGAAACCAGTCTGCGGCAGCGGAGCAGGGAAACTCGAAATCGATAGGCACCGGTTGCATATCTCCCCTCTGAATCCTGAGATCAGAAACACTAGCAAGGGGAGGAACCCAGACCTGGTCTGCAGCAACCTCTTGGCCCCTCAGCATCCACTCCCAATTAGAAGGAGGGAGGGAAACCTTGCTCGGGATGTACGGAAAGTTGCCACCATTGTCGTACCAGGGGTCCAGGAGGGGGAAGACGAGATCCTCCCTGTCATCTTCGGGCACAGGGGAAAACCTAGAGCCGTCTACACTCTCATCGCCAACGGAGCCCGTAGCCACGGCACCAACGTCTGCCGTAGGGACTTCGGGATCGTCACCACCAGCCATCGCAGTGTCAGGAGAAGGGTGAGAAGAGGATGAAGCCATGGGGAGGAAGGGGAAATCGGCAGTGAGGGAGATTTCTCAATTTTCTTCTCTTTTCTCTTCCTTAACTAAAACAAATAAAAGCAAACTTTTCTCCTTCTCTTCTTTCTCTCTCTCTCGTTTTGCAAAACCAAAGTGTTATAATGAGGGAAGTTAATTACGGGGGCTGGTGGTTGGGATTTAGTAAGTTGTGTTTCATTATGATTCATAAAAGGTGATATTTGAAAAGGTGTATGGGAATTGGCAGTAACTGATGCCAAGAAGGAGTGTGAAGAGGTAGTTATCAAGACTGCCGCCACTTCCTTCAGAATAGAATAGGAACATAACGATTCAAAAAAAAAAAAAAAACAAAATCTCTTTGAATCAAGGATTGTATCTGTATACACTCACCCACACCTCACGTGAGTACACTTAGAGGCGTGGGCTCGGGGGGCTAATGTAGATGCCCACTTTTTGCCTAAGCTATGGCAGACTAAAAGCAGACCGTCTGCAGTAAGCCCAAAGGAGGGCAGGTGACATGATCTGGAGAGGCCCAAAGCACAACAGCCCACGATGGGCCCAAGAGATACTGCGTCATTAGAAGTCAGTCTGCTGTAAAGCCCAAAACTTATTGGGAGCAATCTGCCATAAGCCCCAATGATGAGCCCAGCCCACGGAGAAGTCAAGGGGTAAATGGTAATTTTAGAAGGAGCCCTACTGCTACATTCCTTAAAAAAAAGTAGAACACTCCAGAAGAGTCAGAAAGGGGGAAAGTCCCCTGAACTGAAGAAAAGCGGTGCTCACCACTTCCCCAGACGGCAGACTCACACCCACCGCTGCCAAGGCTTTTCTGCACAGCAGACGAGGGAAAGGAGCACGGCAGATTAGAAGATGGGCAGCAGAATCACAAAAACGGAAAGAACACAACCAAA
>BKZX01026424.1:0-20063 GCA_014362285.1 Fagus crenata
TGTCATGGTCCTTTGCCATCCTTCTCTCATGGCTTCCATATTTGCTGTATTCTTTCTACTGTCAATATCCTTTGCACGTGGAGGAGCTGAATCTCAACAAAATCAATGTTGCCAGAAATAAGCCTAGGCTCTTCACTTAATGTCAATACTTACCTCTCCTGGCCTTCCTTTTCCGGCCAATTTGAATTTGGATTCTATTTGCAAGGCAGTGGTTTAATGGTTGGAATCTTTACTTTTTTATTTTTTGGTAAAAAGGAATCCTTAATTAACGACGAACAACACGAGAATGAGTATCAACAGATAAGTCAAAACGCAACACCTCCAGCACATGCGCTGGTGCCGTGCAAAATAAAACAAAATCCGCAAGTTGGTCGCAGCCAACTTTTGCTAACAAGTCAACACACATATTAGCTTCCCTATATATATGCTTAATGGAGACACCTTCAAATTTCTCCAATAAGTACCTGCAATCAGAAACCATGGATCTCAAAAAAGCATTAGGTGGATGAGTAGCAAGAATAAGATCAACAGCTACTAAGGAATCCATCTCAATCTCAAGAAAAGGTATGTTCAATTCAATAGTCATTAACAAGCCATCTAGGAGAGCTCTCAATTCAGCCTGAACAGAAGATGCAATGCCAAGAGATCTAGAAAACCCCCTAACCCAATCCCCCCTACAGTCCCGGATCCCACCCCCCCCCACCTGCAGGACCAGGATTCCCTGAAGATGCACCATCTGTATTAAGCTTAGCCCAACCCAAGGGAGGAAGGAGCCATTTGACAGAAATAGTTTGAGAAACCTTTGGATTCTTTCCACTACCCCATAAACAAAAGAATTTAGATGCAAATGATATTGTTGATGCAGACAAATTAGGCAAGGAAGTCCCAGGTTTGAAAATTACTTGGTTACGGCGGAGCCACAAATTCCATAACCCAAAAGTAAACACAGTTTGCCATTGAATATGGCTAGAAGGATGCATAGCAGAAGAAGTACAATTAAAACTCAACCAATCAAAAAAGAAAGATTAAAAGAGTTGAGACTACACTGAGGAGGCACAATTTCATTCCAAAATGAAATAGAGTCAGGACAATCCTTAAGAACATGAGACAAGGACTCCATAGGATGAGAACATCGAGGACATGATGGGGTGATATTAATACCACGATGAGCAAGAGTAGCTCTAACAAGCACACTATTATGGTAACATTGCCAAAGGAAAAAGTGAATCTTAGGACTAGTCAAGGTATGCCAAATCCAATTGGGGCTACTGAGACAAGCTAGGCTATGAGAAGGCTTACAGGCAAGCTGATAGGCGTTCCTCAAACTGAAGGAACCATCCGCCATATCACAAACAATACAATCCTTTAAATGACTCAAAGTACACAGGTATATGCTTTTAATTTGAGCACAAACAGGAGAAGGGAGATCAACAGACAACTTACTGAGATCCCAAAAACTAGCACCCTCAATAAGATCACAAACTCTAAAGCTAGATTCTTCAAGAGCCAATGGACCTTGAATCACATCCCGAAGGGGTTTATTCCCCACCCACTTATCATTCTAAAAGGACATATGTTGACCATTATGAACAACCCAACGAAGACCGTTTCTAAACACCTCGTGCCCTAACTTAAGACCTCTCCAATTAGAGGAACCACTTCTATGAATTGGAAGGGGAGATGAGATGATACCATTCGGACAATACTTGGCAGTAAGAGTCCGAGCCCACCAAGACTCTTTTTCATCATGAAGCCTCCAATTTAGTTTTGCTAACAAGGCTTTGTTCCTAGGCTTAGTAGCATAAAGGCCAAGGCCTCCTTCTCTTTTTGGCTTACACACTTTCTCCCACCCCACTAAATGCATTTTCTTTCTCTCAGTAGATGAACCCCATAGGAAATTCCTATTTAGCCTATCAAGTTCATTACAAATGCTATTAGGAAGAGTAGTATTTTGCATATAATAAGCAGGTAATGAAGAAGTGACATACTGAATAAGAATAACTCGACCCGCAGGTGAAAGGAGCTTAGACTTCCAACTAGTAAGCTTAGCTTGGACCTTTTCAACAATGAAGTTAAAGTCTCTAGAATTCCTACCATTGGATCGCAGAGGAAAGCCAATGTATCTACCAATATCCTGAGTACTAGAAACCCCCAAGATCCCACAAAGCCTAGAAGTTACATCAGGAGCAACATTAGGAGAGAAAAGAACCTTAGATTTGGAAAGGTTAACTTTCTGCCCAGAGCAAGACAAAAGTCCTCAAGGACAGCAAGGATGGTCCTACAACTCTTTACGGAAGCATCCGCAAAAAGTAATAGGTCATCAGCAAAGAAGAGGTGGGAAAAGGAAGGGCCACTCCTAGAAGCCTTAATAGGTTTCCAATTCTTATTCTGGCAAGCTTCAAAGATTCTAAGGCTAAGGTACTCCATACACAAGATGAATAAATATGGGGATAAGGGATCCCCTTGCTTGATACCCCTAGATGGGCTAAACTCATCCATACGACCACCATTAAAAAGAATTGAAATAGTGGAAGAGGAGACACAATCCATAATCAAACTAACCAGATGCTGAGGAAAGTTGAAAAAGAGAAGAACCTCATGGATAAAACTCCACTCAAGACGGTCATAGGCTTTCTCTAAGTCAATTTTCACCATTAAGCTCCCTGCTAATCCTTTCTTTTTATGTAAAGAATGGATAAGTTCTTGGGCAATGATAACATTATCAATGCCACGTCTGCCTGGAACAAAAGCAGCTTGAAAAGGAGAAATCAAGTTGCTAAGGAGAGGTCTAATGCGGGCCACAATGGATTTAGTAACAATCTTATAGACCGTGTTGCAAAGGCTAATGGGCCTAAATTGACTAAGGGATTCAGGACCAGGGCACCTGGGAATCAAAGAGATAAGAGTCCTATTAAGATAATGAGGCATTTTGCCACAATTGAAAATATGAGACACTTCCTTCACAACCGAATCACTCACAATGTGCCAACATCTTTGAAAAAACCCCGGGTGAAGCCCATCAGGGCCAAGGGCCTTAAAAGGCTTAAGGGACCAGAGATTAGACTTAATTTCCGCAATAGACAAGGGGACATCCAGGTTTTGAGCCTCCAAATCAGAGAGACTTGGGGCACAAGAGGGAGCACTCAACCTGCAGGAAGATAGGTGAGATGTAGAGAATAAACCAGAAAAACCCTCTTGGACAAGATCCATAAGTTGGTCACGATCCTCAATCAACTCACCCATACTATTCTAAAGTCTAGAAATCCTCTTGAATCTCCTACGGACAATGGTGGATGTATGGAAAAACTTAGTGTTACGATCACCCTCTACCACCCAACTAACTCTAGATTTAAGGGCCCAGAAATCTTCTTCGAGCTTTAAAATAGAACTAAATTCATCTCTAAGAGTTTTTTCCAGGCTAACTAGGGAGCTAGAAGGATGGTGGGCCAAAGCTCGTTGAGCTCCAGCGATCCTAGCAAGGATACGCTTTTTCCTCTGAAAAATGTTACCAAACGTGTGCTTATTCCAAGGCAAAACCAAATCAGTAAAAGTATTCACATGGACAGGAAGATTTACAATAGGGTCAGCCCAAGCATTTGCAACAACAGTAAAAAACTCAGGATGTGAAAGCCACATAGATTCAAAACGAAAAGGGCGAGGGAGATTGCAAGCATTAATAAGATACAATGAAAGCAAGATAGGCCAGTGGTCTAAATGTGTGCGAGTTAAGTGACAGACAACAGCCTCGGGGAACAAAGTTCTCCACTCTGAATTGGCCCAAGCCCTATCAAGACGTTGCATAATCAGGGAAGTCACAGGTTGCCCATTGGTCCAAGTAAATTTAAGCCCAGAAAACCCCATGTCAATCATATTACAAGAATTCATGCACTCACAATATTCAACAATTCTACTAGCATTTGGTCTATTCCCACCCCATTTTTCCTCACTAGATGTAATGTCATTAAAATCCCCAACCATTACCCAAGGCAAAGAATGCAACCCAGCAATAATAGAAAGGTTTTGCCAAAGCATCTTACGTTCAGACCTACGAGGGCTCGCATAGATTGCTGAAAGTAACCAAGTAGAATTATAACCAAATACCTTAACCGAAGTGTGGATTTCTTATTCCGTAGAGCACAGATGCTTGATCTCCACCATATCAGTTTTCCAAAGGATCCAAATGCCACCCGCAAATCCAATAGTTTGAGAGCACAAAAACCCATAAAAAAGAAAGGACTTAGCCAAATCCGCAGCTCTAGCACTACCAAGCCGAGTCTCAGTAAGAATCAGAATGCTTGGGGTGTTAATCTGAAGCAAGTCATACAGTGCTCGACGAAAACAAGGATTAAGAACTCCTCGGCAATTCCAAGTAAGCACATTCACTCCTATTTGGTGTCTCGACATAAAAGGTGGGTTAGTGGTTGGGAGAAAGCTACCTGTCTCTTCCATAGCATTCCAGGCTCTTTCTGGCCACATCTCCCATATTACATTTTTCAGAGCCATCAGGTTGAGTTGGTAGGATAGGTAGCTTGTTCCTCTCATCTGGGAGCTTGTGATGATCATTGAGAATTCCGGAACGCATTTTGCTGTCTGAGCAAGGGCTACCGAAGCTATGTTGCCCAACCAGACGAGGTTGATGGGTATCGATAGGAGGACTTTCCGCTCGGTGAACAAGTCGGGAAAAAGTATCTGAGAGAACCTCCTCCAGAAATTGAGACAATCGTAGCGCCGGAGATGGCTGAAAAAGCTTCCTGAGGGCACTGTTGACCCCTGCTATTCTCGGCAGGTCTAAGTGGAAATTCCAAAAAGGATTGCTCTCTTGAAGCCAAGCTAAGTCTTCTAGGGGAGGGTGATCGAGAGAGGCGCTGGAAATCACGCTAGGAGCTACTTCCGTCCATGCTTGAGCCAACTCGGCTTGATACCATCCCCAAATGTGAAGCGAATCCGCTCAGATTAGCTCGATGATTTCCTCGTCCAGATGCACGAGTTTGCCTTTCACCATTATTGTCCAACGGAGAGGACCTTGGAATAACTGTGGAATCGGAATCACAACGGGGCTCATGGTTATCCTTAGTCACTGGTTTCTGAGGCCGAAGAGATATTGAACTGCTGGGATTAGATAGGATATGCGGTGCAGGGGCATGAGATGGGATGATTTGGTTGTCTGTAGGTTGGGATTGAATGGAGCTCGGGTTGGGCTTTAGGTTGGATTGCTTAGTAAGGCCCGAATCATTGATATCAAGTCCAGATAATGGGGCCTATCTATGGTCACTTAAGCCTTTACCTTTCGGACCAGCACGTGTATTCAGACTAGCACGTGTATTGCTATTAAAATGAGAAGCTGTTACCGTGTCCTTAGTAGGATGACTAGAACCATCTTCTTTGTTTTTATGTGCTCCACTACCAGGAGACAATGATGCCACGGAATTTATCTCGCCCCTCTAGACAGACGTTGCAGTGCTTGGTTTTGTTTGGCGCTATCGTTGAGTGACAAGCATCCACGGACCAAAAGAGTTAAGGGCATCATCACTATCAGGAGGTATTGCTGAGGACGGTGGGACTAGAGCAGCCGGAGTCGTAAATGCTCCACTGCGTTCAAGGCATTTATCAAGTCTATGCCCAATTCTTCCACAGTGAAAACAAAGTAATCCAATACCTTCATAAACCACTGCTTGCTTGACCCTCCCCATACGGACCGTTTTAACAAGCGACTTATCAAGATTCAATTGAATGCAAAGTCGAGCAAAACGTCCCCTGGCACCTAATGCCGTGTTGAAATCAACACAAAGAACTGGACTGAGAGCTTGTCCAATAAGCAGCAGAGACTCTTTATCACAATATTCGACTGGAAGTTCAGGTAATCTTACCCATACAGCCACTGTGTTAACAGCAGCTTCAGACGGTCTGAAGTCTGGGATCCATGGCTGTAGTGATAGGAAATGTTCACCAATAAACCATGGCCCTCCTTTTAGAATTTTGTCGAAATCATCAACCAACTCCAGCTTAACTAAAAAGAATCCTAATCCCAAATCAACGCATGAAAACCCCCCAATAGGCTGCCATAATGATTTTAAACGGTTAACCAAAAAGAGATAACCCATTGACCCGCCAAATACCTTGACAATGAATGAGGTACTCCAAGCAGCTCTAATTCGAAACTTAGTCTCACGAGGAATATGTATTACTACTTCCCCATCCTCAAGTGCATCATTCTCCTCATCCGAGCTGACAACATCGTTGTCCATGGCTGACCCAAAGAAAGCTTGTTCATAAGCTCCAGGAAGTTCTCCCAATAGAGAATCTCTGTAGCTCATCCCTGCTGGAAACCCTTCTGCAGAACAGAACCCAGTCCTTGTACCATCCTCACCCCCTAGTGGGGTGAGAATCTTTCTTATTCTTCGTACTATGGCGAACGGAATCTTCATCTTCTAATGACCTAACATTTTCCTTCTCACTACCGTAAACTTTATTTTGCTCTGACATGTCAGTTGGTTGGAATCTGGTTGATGGGTATAGACCATACAACGGTTGTGTTAAAAAAATATATCAAATTACAGCAACCTCCCTAATAGGTGGATTCAATTCATGACTAGGGTGGGCACAATTTTAAAAAAAAAATTATTTAATAGGTATATTTATATATATAAAAAAATAATTTGATAAAATGCAATCCTAAAAAAAAAAGAAAAAAAATCTAAGTAAATTATTACACCAAAAAAAAAAAAAAATCCCAAATGACACAAAAAAGAAGAAGGCCAAATAACATAAAAATAAAAAATAAAAAAAATAATATCAACAAATTTTGCCCAAAAATAAAATCACAACAACAATGTCATCAATGTATTTGTATTACTGGGATTGATTTTTTTTTTTTTTTTAATTTTTAAATATGATTGATTGTGTTTTATATTTAGTAAGTCAGTAGGTTTTTGTTTTATTTTTTTGTTGCTAAACTAGGTTTTTGTTTTATTACTATTTGAGTGTTTGTTAGTTTTATTATTGTAGAAAAATAAAAGAAAAAACTTAAAAAATGTTAATTTTATATTTTATGATGTGTTAGTTTATTTTATGAACATTGTTTTTCTTTTCATATTTTTAAAATAGTAATGGAGAAATACTTCAAAAGAAAGTTGTTTGATATAAAATCAAACTTTTTCAAAATTTGTTGCAAACCTTGAATTAGAATTGTTACTCTAACTTCGAACTTCAAAAGAGTGTGCTTGGTCTGAATTATACCTCAATTAAGAGGACTTTAACCAAACAAAGTATGAAGGATGAAGTAGAATTGTAAATCGAATAACATAAATACATAGATATTTTGCATTAAAGCTTTCAAGGGTGTGCTTGGTCCAAATTATGCCTTAATTAAGAGGACTTTAACCAAACAAAGTATGAAGGATGAAGTAGAATTGTAGATCGAATAACATAAATACATAGATATTTTGCATTAAAGCTTTCAAGGTATAAGTACAATAAGAACAACTTACAAATACTAATAAACACACTTGAATACACTTGAAGAACACTTGAACACACTTAAACACTTTTTAGAACACACTTTAGATCACAATGGATCTCTTGCACATAGGCTGTGGAGGTTGAGTTGTAGAGAGAGTCTTTGAAGAATAAACATTCTTATTAATAGTCAAAAGGGTGGCTATTTTCATCAAATAACTACTCATCAATAACTATTTTGGGTGGTTTATTTTTAGGAAAATAACTACTCTCAATAGTTTGGAGATCATGACACATGTCATCCACATCATGGAAGTTATTGGTGGTTACATCTTACCATTAACTTCCTTCATAAAAGTTGTAAATAATGACACATGTAAATAGAAGTTACAAATTATTTGATTTCTATATAAATTATACATATAATATGGCTACCAATTTAATATATTATGGTGGTCAATATTATATATATATAACACTATATAATAAAATTATTTTTATTTGTAAATGCCCCCCCTCGTCTATTTAGATGACGTTTAGGAATCTAAAATGGATGATAGACAATTTACTTCATATAGCAAAAATTGGTTGGTATTATCAAATTTTTTAATTTGATCAACCATTTTAACAAAATTTTAAGATTATAAGATCCACATCCATAATGGGTGCTCAATTTCAAAGACAATAATAGAAACTTGGTTTGACATCCACCAATTTTCATATATTTTGTCTTCAGACAAGAACATCGAATCTAATGGCTTATTTATATCCATTGATTCTTTGGCATTTTCTTGCCATTCTCCAAGAATAAAATCATAGGACATTTGTTACCCCACAAGTTTTAATTCTTGACTTAAATCATTAGTGAATTTTCATCACTAAACTCTTCATCTTTGGCAAGTTGATCATTATTTTCTATAGAAAAATTATTTTTCTCAAGATTAACTTCACGAGGCATTTCATGCCCACCTAGTATTAATTTTTGAGTTAGAATAGATTTTTCCTCAATCAATGTTTCATCTTTGGAAAATTGGTCGGTATTTTCCTTGGATTCCACATTTGGTGCAAAAACTTTTCGTAGTTCTTTCCCAATAATGGATTTTTCTCCATTCCATTCAAGATTAGATTCAGTAGATATTTCATGCCCATTAAATTCTAACGCTTGATCATTAATAGATTGGCCATATTGAACATTTTCTATTAGATGATCATGGCCATATTGTTATGTAAAGATATCTTTTGGTGAATTTCCATAAAGATATTGATATGTCTCATGGTAATCTCTCTATAATTCAACATTTTTTTTTCACATAAATATTGAAGAATGTGAATTTGATACCATGGAGTACTAATTTGTAGAAGAAATTTGGCCTCATTTTCTTCAATTAGTTCATAAATTTCACCAAGTAACAATTTTCCACCGTTACAATACTTTGTTGGCATGTAATAATTAATATCTCCCATACTGGTCGCCAATTTGTTTGATATAAAATCAAATTTTTTCAAAGTTTGTTGCAAACCTTGAATTAGAATTGCTAATCTAACTTCGAACTTTAAAAGGGTGTGTTTGGTCCGAATTATACCTCAATTAAGAGGACTTTTACCAAACAAAGTATCAAGGCTGAAGTAGAATTGTAAATCGAATAAGATAAATACATAGATATTTTGTATTAAAGCTTTCAAGGTACAAGTACAATAAAAACAAATTACAAACACTAATAAACACAATTGAATACACTTGAACACACTTAAACACACTTTAGATCACAATGAATCTCTTATACATAGGTTGTGGAGGTTGAGTTATAGAGAGAGTCTTTGAAGAATAAACCTTCTTATTAATAGTAAAAAATGTGGTTATTTCTATCAAATAACTACCCATCAATAACTACTTTGGGTGATTTATTTTTATGAAAATAATTACTCCCAATAGTTGGGAGATCATGACACATGTCATCCACATCATGGAAGTTATTGATGATTACATCCTACCATTAACTTCCTTCATGGAAGTTATAAATAATGACACATGTAAATAGAAGTTATAAATAATTTTATTTCTATATAAATTAAACATATAATATGGTTACAAATTTAATATATTATGGTGGTCAATATTATATATATATAACACTATATAATAAAATAATTTTTATGTATAAACAAAAATCAGATGAATGACAACTTGATTAAATACATAAAGAAATATATTTTTTTATAGTATTGATAATAAAATAATCATGCAATAATTTCAAAATATAAAAACACGTTGAAATCAATTGTAAAAGATTATAATAAGCTTATTGTTTATTACTTTTGTTTATATGAGATTCTGATATATATATATATATATTTTTGGTATTATATTTATAAAAGTCTAAAATTTAAAGGTACTCATTTTAAATTGAATTTCTACTATAAAAGTTCTCAAATTTCACGAAATGACACAATTCTCTTTTGTAGCGGCCCTTTTTTTTTTTTTTTTTTTTTTTTATTTTTTCAGTCTTTAATCTTTCCTCTCATTCGTCTACAAAAAAGAGAAAGAGAGAACAATGTAGAACACGTTGCATCGAGATCGGGGCAATACCACAATAGTTAAAAACTATTGCAGCCCAATTATTGAAGAGGATTGATTACAAAAACACCCGCAATTATTGAATATGAACAAAATTATTGATTTGCGTGTAATGTTTCCTTTTACAAAAGCACCCGCAATGGTTGCTGGTTTTTTTTTTTTTTTTTTTCCTTTGAGAAAAGGTGAGCAGAGCAATTATTGCCAGCTAGTTGGCATAACTTACCAGTTACAATCCTGAGTTGATGCATGAATCTTGTCATGGTCCTTTGCCATCCTTCTCTCATGGCTTCCATATTTGCTGTATTCTTTCTACTGTCTATATCCTTTGCACGTGGAGGAGCTGAATCTCAACAAAATCAATGTCCCCAGCCCATAAGCCTAGGCTCTTCACTTAATGTCAATACTTACCTCTCATGGCCTTCCTTTTCCGGCCAATTTGAATTTGGACTCTATCAGCAAGGCAGTGGTTTAATGGTTGGAATCTGGTTGGTAGGTATAGGCCATACAACGGTTGTGTGGACAGCAAACTGTGATGATCCTCCGGTCACTTCAAATGCGACACTGGAATTAACAAAGCGTGGTGAGCTTGTTTTGAGAACTGGGGAGCAAGGAGGGAAAGAGAAGCATATTGCTACAACGTTGTCATCAGACTCTGCTTCTTTTGCTTGCATGCTTGATTCTGGCAATTTTGTTCTCTACAGAAAAGATAATTCCACCATTTGGGAGACTTTCAAATATCCTACTGATACTATTTTGGGAGGACAAATCTTGTCCACCGGTGGTCAATTGATCTCTAGTTTATCCGAGACCAACCACTCAACTGGACGGTTTCGTCTGAAGATGCAGTCTGATGGAAACCTTGATCTAAACAAGATCAAAACTGAAGACATCAGAAGTCAACCTCTTTGCAGCTCTAACACGACAACAGACAATCAAGGCCTCAACTCTAGCCTTTATCTCAATAATACAGGGATTCTACAGATCATCAATAGCACTAGTATGGACAGACACAGTGTTGAAGATTTGTATTCATCATCGGCCAGCAATAACGCCAACAACATCATTTTTCGTGCAACTCTCGATGTTGATGGATTTTTCCGGTTGTATAGCTACTCGCAGGCCTTTGACGGGACTGGCTCATCATCATTTGAGTGGTCAGCACCGGGGGACAAGGATATTTGTAACTTGAAAGGTTCATGTGGCTTCAACAGCTTTTGCACAAGCCAAGACTTAGACAGCAGGCTACGGCAGCAAATCATATTGTCTTTGTCTTCCTGGAACCGAGTTTGTTAACGTGAATGATAAAACTCTCGGCTGTAAGAGAAACTTTTCAGAAGTATGGTGCGAAGGCGGCAAAGATCATCTAGCATCATATAAAATCACTACCATTGAGAATATGATATGGACGGAAGATAATCCTTACATAGATGTACCCATGTCGACGAAGGAAGAATGCAGCAACTCTTACTTGGAAGACTGCAATTGTGAGGCAGCACTGTTCATTAATTCGCATTGCCAGAGACAACAGCTTCCACTGAGATATGTTAAAAGGGATAGATACATGCAAACCATAGCTTTCTTCAAGTTGGGTACAAGAAGCATTAAAAGCTGGAATGAAACTCGAGAGAAGCCTCCTGTCCACGTCACAAGCAAAAGAGTTATTATGCAAATTCTTGTTTTAATTTTAGCTCTTTCTGCATTCTCTTGTCTTGCCCTTGGAATTGCTGGCCTTTACATGTTCAAAATTCGAGTTCTAAGGTATAAAAGACTGAAAGAGAGTGAAACACTGGTCTTGACTCAAGGGCTTGCTTTAAATTTGTTTTCATATGATGAGCTCAAAAGAGCAACAAATGGCTTCAAAGATATGTTGGGTAAGGGTTCTTTTGGAACCGTATACAAAGGGGCTTTATACAAAGGTAAAAAACTTGTTGCAGTGAAGAGACTAGAGAAATTAGTGGAAGAAGGTGAAAGGGAGTTCCGTGCAGAGATGCAAGCAATTGGGCGAACTCACCACAAAAATTTGGTTCGATTGTTGGGTTATTGTGCTGAGGGCTCTAAGAGGCTTCTTGTCTACGAGTTTATGAGCAATGGCTCCCTTGCTGAAGTTCTTTTTAGAGGTATAAGGCGTCCAGATTGGGGTGAAAGAGTAAGAATAGCATTGGATGTTGCATGAGGGATTCTCTATCTACATGAAGAGTGTAAGGCCCCAATTATTCATTGTGATATAAAGCCTCAAAATATTTTGATGGATGAGTTTTGGACCGCTAAAATCTCTGACTTTGGTTTGGCAAAATTGTTAATGCCAGATCAAACAAGGACCTTCACAGCAATTAGAGGGACTAGAGGGTATTTGGCACCTGAGTGGCATAAGAACACTCCAATATCAGTGAAGACAGATGTTTACAGTTATGGAATAGTGCTTTTGGAGATTGTATGCTGCCGAAGGAACATGGAGGTTAATGAATCAAGACCTGAAGAAATTCTTCTTTCTACTTGGGTATATAAATGCTTTGTTGCTAGAGAACTAGATAAGATCGTGGGTGGGGAAGAAGTAGATAAGACTTCCTTGGAGAATATGGTTAAGGTGGGACTGTGGTGCATTCAAGAGGAACCACATCTTCGTCCTTCCATGAAGAGCGTTGTATTGATGTTAGAAGGGATTACTGATATATCAGTTCCTCCATGTCCAACTAATGCCTCCTAAACTATCGCCTGTAAGGAAAATTTTATTTATATTTTCATTTAGTTGTTGTATTGTATTATGTATTTTCATGAACATGCTGCAACTAGAGAAGAGGAAGTGTGACCGACGACGGTGGTGAGAAAAAGAAGTTGTGGTGGTGGCCATGGAGGTTGAGTGGAGAGAGAGGAAGCGTAGGGTGTTTGGGTTTCACTGCAAGCCTTGGATAATTATTTTAACAAAAATAAAAATCACCCACTTGTTGACATGGATTTTTTTTTTTTTTAATTGTCATGAAATGTTGATGCGGTTATTTCCACATAGATTGCCACCTCAATTTGTAAAGCTCTTGCAGTAAAATATGTAGTATCTCTAGCATTACTCGAATTAAAAAGCGAATATTAGATGTTCAAATTAGTATACTCTTAGGTAGACCTTGGACTTTCCCATAAGTACACAAAAAACAAATTTTGAGTATAAGTCCAATATTGGGAGGTTGTAGGTCCAGAGGTAACTCAAGCCATCCTTTCTATTTTACATTCGGGGTTCTTATTGCGTAAGATTAATTATACCCATATTACTCTTGTCCCTAAGATAAAAAATCCTGAGAAAATGTCAGATTTTAGGCCAATATCTTTATGCAATGTTATCTACAAGATTGTATCAAAGATTTTGTCTAATCGGTTGAAAAAGGTACTATCTCATGTGATTTCAGAATCCCAAAGTGCTTTTGTTCCAGGGCGTCTTATCACTGATAATGTGTTGGTGGCATTTGAAGTCATGCACACGATGAGTTTGAAAAGAAAGGGTAAGAGGGGTCATATGGCTCTTAAGCTAGATATGAGCAAAGCATATGATCAGGTGGAGTGGTGCTTTCTTGAAGCTATTATGAGAAAGATGGGTTTTGCTGACAGGTGGATTAAATTGATTATGATGTGTGTCAATTCAGTGTCTTATTTGGTGATGTTGAATGGTGAACAATGTGGTTTTTTTTCTGGTTCTCGGGGTATTCGCCAAGGGGACTCTCTTTCACCTTATTTGTTCTTATTATGTGCCGAGGGTCTTTCTTTTCTGCTTTCCAAGGTGGCGAAAGAGAAAAGTATTGTGGGGGTGGCAGCTAGTAGAGGTGGACCAAGACTTACCCACTTGTTCTTTGCTGATGATTCATTATTATTCTGCCAAGCTACCAAGGCCAATTGTGAAGCCCTTGTTCATATTTTCAATCAGTATGAGGCGGTCTCGGGTCAACAACTTAATCGAGCAAAGACCTCTATCTTTTTTACTAGAAATACCTCATTGAGTTTGAAGACAGAAATCCAAAATATGCTCCATGTTCCAGAGATAAAAAATCATGAACGTTACCTTGGGTTACCTTCTTTTATGGGTAGATCCAAAACTGTGGCTTTTAGTGAAATTAGAGGCAGAGTATGGCGAAGGATGCATGGCTGGAAAGAAAAATTTCTTTCAATGGGGGGGGGCGTGAAGTTCTGATTAAGGCGGTTGCCCAATCTATCCCTACGTATACAATGAGCTGTTTTAAGATTCCTGATGGTCTATGTAAGGACTTAAATGCCATGTTTAGTGATTTCTGGTGGGGGCATCATGATAAGGCAAAGAGGACTCATTGGTTACGATGGAGAAAGCTGTGTCACTCTAAAGCTTCTGGTGGAATGGGATTCCGAGATTTGAAAGCGTTTAATCTAGCGATGCTTGCCAAACAAGGGTGGAGGTTGATTCAAAATCCACACTCTCTGATTAGCCGAGTTTTTAAGGTAAAATACTTTCCCCATGGGGAGTTTCTGGAAGCTAACATTGGGTACAGACCTTCTTATGCGTGGCGTAGTATTGCATTGGCAAGGGAAACTTTGAAGCTAGGGCTCTGTTGGCACATTGGGGATGGGCAATCAGTTCGTATTCACTCTGATCCTTGGGTTCCTTCGTCGGGCTCTTTCCAAGTCTCTTCGGCCAGGGATTGTTTGGATCCCAACGAGAGGGTATCCATCCTTATTTCTGAAGAATCTCATGAGTGGAACAGAGAGGTTATACATTCTCTTTTTTCGGACTGGGATGCTAAGCTCATCTGTTCCATTCCTCTTCCTCCTCGGCGAAAGCTTGATCGGCTTTTCTGGAATGCAACCACAACGGGTCTTTTTTCAGTGCGTAGTGCTTATTTTCTGCAATTTCAACGTGGAACAGCTGAGGTGGAGGGCGAAAGTTCTTCTGTGGGGAGAGAGAAAAAGTTCTGGAAGTTTCTGTGGGCGCTATCACTGCCCCCAAAAGTCAAAGTGTTTCTCTGGCGGGCTTGTATTGGTATCTTGCCAACACATGACCTGTTGTGGCGGCGCCACATGAGGAGGGATGATTGTTGTTCATGCTGCTTTTCTGCTGTTGACTTTGTTTGTCATGCCCTTTGGACTTGCCCTGCTGCAAATGACGTATGGTTAGAGTCTAACTTGAGATTGCATAAATGGGATCGTTGCGTTGATAATTTTTGCGATCTTCTTATGTTGGCTCGGGGTAGACTGGGGGATGAGGAGATTGAGCTTTTTTCTTGCCTAACTTATTTTATTTGGGACCAGCGAAATAAACTGGTTCATGAGGATAGTGCTCCGAACCCGGTAGGTGTGGTGCGTAGAGCTAGATCTTTCCTTCAGAGTTTCAAATTATCGTTACCTCAGGTGGGGCATATTGATCGTGGTGAAGCTCAGCAAAGTGCTCAGGGGGATGCTGAGTTGAGGTGGGAGGCTCCGAAGGCTGGGGAATATAAGGTGAACTGGGAGGTGTGCAAGGATTCGGGCTCTAATGTGTGGTATGTGGGTGTCTTAATTCGGAATCATGTGGGTGGGGTAATGGCTTGTCTCTGTTCTCCAGTGATGGCATTACCCAGAGGGCTTAATCCACGGGTGGGTGCGTGTATTCATGCACTAAAGTTTGCGCTGGAGCTTGGGTTCCTTGACATTTGTCTTGAAGGCCCACATGTTAATTCTTTGGAGGTTGGGTCATCTATTCAGACTGAGTCTATTGCAGATATGTGGAATGAGGAAGTTTGGGTTTTTATCCAAAGGTTCCATCACTTTACTATGTCCTCGAGTACTGATAAGGTTTATTGTGAGACTTTAGGCCTAGCTCAATTGGGGCCTTCTTTTGTAGGTTCTAGAGTATGGATTGAAGAGGTTCCATCTCAGATTTTGAGATTGATGTAATTCTTTTTTGGATTCTTTTGTTTGCTGGTTGGCTTTTAATAAAGATTCTACTATTGTTATAAAAAAAAAAAGAGTATAAGTCCAATAAATACAAAAATGTTGGCTAATCTATAGTTCCCAAAATAATGAAACAGACACACTTATTTGCTTCTCGATATATGTGGGGGATTGAATTTAATTGTGTAAAGTATTACATCAATTAAAATTTTAAATGATATGGTACCGATATTAGCTATACCTTTAGATTGATTTAGCAAAAATAAAAGCTAGCTATACCTTTAGGTTTGCAATATTTGATCTAAATAATGAAATTGTCAATTTCAAATGAATATGATTTTATTTTATTTTTGTTTATCACCTACTACTAAGAGAGCTAACGAGTAACTGCATATGCTTCACATGAGTCCCTCACATAAATGAGAAAAGAAAAAAAGTACATAAAACAATACAGAAACTATACGAAAATAGAAATAATATGATCAATCACTAACTTTGAACATGGTAATTGGTAGGGCTTAACAATGGCAATGCAATGACAAACTCCAGCCAATAATCGAAGAAAAAAGAAGTGGTTGATGTGCATTATTACAATATTTTTCGTTAGGAATTTTCATCTCATTTGTACGGTGTCTAAAGTTTTTATTTCAGTTTAGTTTCTCAAACAGCATGCTCCCTCAAAACATCTGTAGTCACAATCTTAATGGAAAATACAGGCTGGAAAACTTTGCTAGGGTTGTTGACAAAGGAATCTAAAGTGGACCACTAACTAGCTAGTAACCTAGTGAAAGTTTAACTTGGGTGCATGCACGGCAGCAATACAATAGTTATGGAGATATTGACTTTGATTGAGGGAGTGACTATATATATATATATATATAGTCACTCGTCAAGTTAGACTAGACCAGAGTCACTAGACCAATTATCCAGTAAACGGATACAGTTAAAATTGTACCACTATTTCACATCATTTAAAATGTGAATAATATTGTCCATAATGTGTAAACATATTCAAATTTATGGACAATAATATCCACAATTTTGTGGACAATATTGTCTAAATTTCGGATGGTGTGTGTAGATGGTGTGAAATAATATTTTCTCTTTAATTTCATTTAAAGCATTTATTATATACTTGGGTAAATTACATTTTAAACCTTATAGGTTATGGTGTGTAACAAATTAATTTAATCTTATAGTTTCAAAAGTAACAAATTAAACTTGAAGTTTAAAAAAGTAACAATTTGTTGATTTTTTAAACTTATTTGTTACACTCCATAAATTATATGATTTAAAATGTAATTTTCTCTATATACTTTCATGTATAGCTTTAGAAACTCAGAAACCGTGTATAAAATGGAAGCAATATACCTCCCCAAACGGTGTGGTAGGAAACTCATTTATTTGTTAACCAAATTCTTCTTCTTTTTTCTTCTTGTTTTTTTGCATATTTCCGTTCTACTTTAGTTTCTTCCAAGTTATAGCCCAACATTGTTACGTTGATACCCCTTTTGTTTTAATCCAATTCAAATGTTTGTGTTTGTTATTTTGATAATTAAGAATTGTTGATTCAATTTATTTTTTTTCTTTTTTTTTTTGGGTTATTTTTCTGAAAGATCTTGCCCAGCATTATGTTACCATTAATTTGATGATGTTCAAATTGAATGGATGAGAACCTATTGGTTCAAATTTTTTATATGGTTTTCGAATTTTTGGAAAGAGTAGAGTAACACTATTTTTTTTTTTAGGAAAAAGTAAAGGCATAACCAGTTAAACTGGCAACTAGTTCTATCTACTATAGATTGATGAACACTTAAGATTTTCTAAGTACGAAACCTCTAAAACCAAAATTTTGTAGTTTGTACTCTAGAATGACTGTAGTGTACCTGTGATTAGGTAAACCATGTAAAGACATTTAATGCATTAACAATAACTGTGATTAGTGGACCAAGAGCTTTGTTGCTTAAGTGGCACTTCCAAGTTTTCCAATAGATATATCCAGAGTTCAAATCACCTCTTTGAAAAACCACGTAAATGAGTTTAACGCATTAAGACCTTTTTTCTTCTTTTTTTTTTGGTTATGAATGATAAATGTATATAAAATAAATAAATAAAATGTTAGAAGTTTAGATTAATCTACTCGTAGGTAGGGGTGTAATTGGTGAGGTGCAGTGCAGTTTTCTCTGGATTTACGCACCTACACCTTATAGTGCGGTTTTTCTATTACATGCACCTGAACCTATTAAGATCGGTTTTGGCGCGGTGCGGTGAGGTTTGGTGTGGTGCGGTGTAGGTGCGGTCTTGCGGTTTGGGCTGGACTCATTTGAGTCGGATTGGGCTAGTCCAAATGTTAATTTGAATTTAAAAAATCCACATTTACAACAACTCAAAAATTTGGCTAACTATAGCATACAAATATAAATCATAGTTTCCAATCTCAACCTGAATATTTAAGAAAAAAAAAAATTATAACACACATATCTCATAGAATGAATCATAATTTTAAATCTCAACCTGCACATATATATTATCCTTATACAAATATAACTCAATCTCAACCTTCACATACAATTAGCATACAAATATAATGTAACATCACCTACATATAGCATTAGCATACAAGTATAATATACTAGGGGTGTAATCGGAGAGGTGCGGTGCGGTTTTCTGCGGTTTTCTTATTACACGCACCTGCACCTACACCTTTTAGTGCGGTTTTCCTATTACACGCACCTACACTTGCACCTATTAAGATCGGTTGCGGTTTGGTTCAGTGCGGTTCTTACGGTTTGGTCGGTTGTGTCGGTGAAGCTTACACCCCTAGTCGTAGGTAGACCTTGGACTTCCCATAAGTACACAAATTAGACATTTTGAGGGTAAGTCCAATAGAGACAAAAAGGTTTAAGCTATATTCCCAAAGTAATGATATAGTCAGCACACTTATTTGCTTCTCGATATATGAGAGAAATTATTCGGTTCTCTCAGTAGACCACATCAACTATGTCTAATGGTCTGCCAAACCAATAAGATTGTGCCATAGTCTAGCAAGTATGTTCTTGCAATCAGAAATCAACACATTAATAGACGGAGACATAAATATAATAGAGAAAATTTATTCAATAGTCCAGAATACAAATTAATAAATGGGTATCCTTCCTCTCATAGAATGATAGGTTTCATCATGAATTTAATTAGTGGAACCCACAATTCACGTGAGATGAGGGAATACGCATTTATTTGTATTCCGAGACTATTGAATAATCACTCTATAATGGAAGGCATGCATCAAGACTTCCATTGTAAGGAAATATTATTCAAAGCCTATTTCCAATTATTATTGGGTTCTCATTGTGTAAGCCACGGCAACAAGGATACCTAATATCATCAATCACTAAATTTGAACATGGTAATTGATAGGGCTAATCAATGGCAATGACAATGACAAGCTCCAGCCAATAATTGAAAAGAAAAAAAAAAGTGTTTGATATGCATTATTCGAATATTTGTTTAGAATTTTCTTTACTCATTTGCAGTGTGTCTAAAGATTTTTTTTCAACTTTGTTTCTCAATCAGCAGGCTCCCTCAAAATTGAAGACATAACATCCGCAGTCACAATCTTAATGGAAATACAGGCTGGAAAACTTTGGCAGGGTCCTTGACAAAGAAACCTAAAGTAGACCACTAACTAGTAACCTGGTGAAAGTTTAACTTGGAAGCACGGCAGCAATACAATAATTTTGGAGATTTCCTTTGAGTGACTATTATTCGCTCGTCAAGTTAGACTGGACCATTATCTAGATTCCAGACAATGGATACAGAACGTCGGTGGACTTTATTGGATCATTGCATGTGCGAGATAGAGACAGAGGAGGCAATGGGGTCCAATTCCACAGAATTATATATGATACATGGACTAATAGGCTAATTGCTAACCGCATGTAATACATGGAAAAGTTAAATGAAAAACCATTTACCTATGACTTATGATACACATTTAGTTAATAACTATTGATAAAGAGCAAGTTTGCTAGGCTTTTACATCAACAGCAAGTAGAAACATGGATAGTAAGAAGAGAACAGATATAGAAGCCATGAGAGAGAGAAAGAGCTTGATGATATGAATGAAATACTCAGTAATTTATAAGCAACTTCA
>BKZX01026428.1:0-13847 GCA_014362285.1 Fagus crenata
GGGAATTAGGGCTTTCAGAAGTAATTCAATGGCTGGGTTTTTGTTTTTATTTCTTTTGTGTTTAATCGGGTTAAAAAAAATGGGTTGGGTATTGCCGTGTTGCTTCATTTGGTTTGTTTTAGTTTTTAATATTTGATTAAAAAAATCTGAAAAATCAAATTTAAGTTAAAAACTAACTGTATTAACAAAATTAACGAAAAATTGTTAATTGAAATTAAATAAAACTTAGAACACATTTGGTACACTGTAGTAAATCTTGTAATGTATTCGACTGTTTGGTTATGCTTTCATTATAGGGAATAGTTATTCCTCAAGAATGATTATTCTTCAAAATGAGAAATAGTTATTCCTTACAAAAATAGACGTAATAGCTATTTCTTAAATCATGTAATAGCTCAAAAAAATATATAAAATTCAAAAAATCATAGTTAACTATAACTTCTTCTTCTTCTTTTTAACTCTCTCTCTCTCTCTCTCTCTCTCTCTCTCTCTCTCTCTCTATATATATATATATATATTATAACAATCAAAACCCAAGTCTCAATTTTTTTAAAAAAAATTTGCTCTCTCTATTTATATATACTAGTCGCAAACCCGTGCGATGCACGGGAAAATTACTAAAAATGAATATAAGAATATGTTCTTTTTTTTAAGAAACAATGCCATTGACAACTTTGACTAATACCTGATTAGGAAATCAATTATTATCAATTTGTTCACATTTCCAAGGTAAAGAAAACTACTATGTGACAAACAAATGAGGAAAAGAGACTATTGGGGAAGTTCATGCCAGTGATGAGAAATAATTTTTCAGTGTTTTTGGCAATTACAAAACTCTTGAAACTTTTTTGATAATCTAAACCAATTAAATTAATTGATTTCTAAACATGAAAGCCACCAAACCTCTTTTTTTTTTAAAAAAAAGGGGATATTATTGCAAATGCACACAACTTTTCTGCAACCCAACTCTACTCATACAAAAACAGATATAAAAAAATAAAATAAAATAATAAAAAAAATAGATGCCCAGCCTAGGCATAGTCTGATTATATATCACATCAATAAAATACAGATAACAAACCCAACCTAGCCAACTTCTTTCGTTTCTGCAATATGAAAGATAATTGTATGATGTATGCTTCATTCCTTTGGTCCTATATTGTGAAATTTGAAATCCTGTAGAGTTAACAACATTTCAATTCCATGTCTTTAATTGACTCATCGATCAACAGACGCAAAGGGAAAAGGAAATAAAAATATAAATCCTAGTCTTATTAACTTAAACACAAAACAGAGAGCAAAAGGCCGGCATAATACATACATACTTACTTGAGGGGAAAAAAAAAAAAAAGTAATTTCATTATAGCCCAAAACTCAAATTCTGTCCAGAAATTGCCTTGTTTCATATCAATTCAAGTTTAAGCCCACTGTAATGGGTTTTGCTGGTGGAGAACATGAATGTGGTAGGTGCAAGAAGCCAAGGTAGAAAATTTTATTGATAATAGCAAACATATACATATGTAGAGTTTTTGTTAATATAAGCCATGTGGGTATGGCTCTTGCTTACATAGAAGGGCATGAATAACCATAAAGAATACCTTTTGGGAGACCAAAAAGAGTGACATTTGTTACAATATATGAGATATCGTTAAAACCATTAGGCAGCTGGTCTTGCATGATGCATTGTCGTTGCATCCAGGTGACCCTAGTCCACTTCTACAATTGTTTGTATTCATTCAGCAAGCTAGTGCCTCTCTCAACAATGGTTGCAAGAGGAAATTGCTTCCCTTCATTTGAGTGAAGAACAAAAGGTGAAATTAATTGGAGGTTATAACGGTTATGTTGGGAATTTGAAATGGCAACCAAACTTAATACATAACAACTAAATAATGGGAATCAGAAATGGCAACCAAAATTAATAAATAAAACTAATGTTTGATTACTCATAAAAAAAAAATTTTAAAAAATTTAAAAAAAAAAACAAAAAAAAAATCCTAATGTTTGATTGTGAAGAGGATTGGAGTAATGGTGGGAATCTAAACGTTTAATTGAGAAGATGATGATAGTATTGGTGGGAATCTGAAATTTTGAATGCAAGGATTAATGGTAAAATAAGGCAAAAGATGCCAGATAAGAAAAATCCATCACCATGGTGTTACTCATAATCTTTAAATCAGATTATTATAAGAAAATTTGCAAGCAATTCCTTCTTATGTGCTTTACAAACGATTTATCTGGAAAAATTGTAACAACAATGGGTTCACATGCTAAGAACCAAAAACAAAAAAGGAAAAAGGAAAAAAAAAAAAGCATCAGAAACATACGATTACCTGCTCTTTAAATTGCACTTCTTTTTCTTCTTCTTAAGTAGACAAAGCCGCAACTTCAACCTAAGATAAACCCATACAACCCTTGTTTACCTGTTAAAACCAATGAACTTATAGTTAAGGATTTCTATCAAACAATTTATGAGCAAATCCTCATCACTCACATGTAACCAAATCCTAGATTAATGTTCTTCCAAGAGAAGCAATATCTACTTCTGGATCCAAGTAAGCATGCGTATCATTGTGGGGAGTGACAATTGGGGAGGTATGGAGCGGTGAGATTGGAAGAGATTTATGTACAGTGAAGGAGAGAAAGGAAGAGGCAGAAAAGGGAGAGAGACAGTCAGTGGAAGAGTAAATTGTGGGTGAGCTGGACATGTAACAGTAAGGAATACTAAAAGTAACCAACGTTAATCAGAAAAAGAACAGAGGATTTGGGAAAACGGTAGCTAGAAGAAGAGCCTAAGCGATGGGGAGAGAGCGCTAAAACAAACATTAGAGGGGCCTAAAACGGTGAGTTGGATTTAATGAGGAAAGTGAAGAGGCAAACATTGGAAGGTTAAAATTGAAAAGGAGGGATGAGAGAGAGAGACGTAGCAATTAGGGTATAATAAAATGGTGAAGATTAAAAAAAAAAAAAATTGAAAGCTTCAAAACTCAAAAGACAAAAAACGTAAAAATAATAAAAACCCAACAAAAAAAGGAAAATGGGCCGGATAGCCCAAAAAAAAAAGAAAAAAAAGTGGGCTAGACCTGGAATGTTATGAGAGAATTAAGAGGCATGAGATTTGGATTGATGTGAGAAGAGTAAATTTGACGTGGCATGTGTGGGAGAAGACAAAAAAAAAAAAAAAAAATTTTACAGCTTCATCTATTTATTTTTTATATACTAGTCGCAAACCCATGCGATGCGCGGGAAA
This sequence comes from Fagus crenata, assembly GCA_014362285.1. Lineage (NCBI taxonomy): Eukaryota > Viridiplantae > Streptophyta > Magnoliopsida > Fagales > Fagaceae > Fagus > Fagus crenata. The sequence continues at coordinate 3,248 of BKZX01026428.1, forward strand.
TGTATTGAAAATGAAATCTAAAGAAATATCGTGTTAATTCCTTTTGTTCTCCGTAATTGTAGATGTGTAATTTAGCATAATCACCATCTCCTTCACTTGATAATGGTTCACACAATAATTTGAAACAACACTAATATAAAATTGTTAATAGAACATGTTGAGAAATGTATCACTATATTTTTAAGAAAAATACTTAATGTGTAATATTTTTTTAGTAAATGTAATATAAAACTTTTTACTTTAATTATTTTTTCCAGTTTAATAATATTGACAATTTGTAAAGGGCACAGTTTTCCTCAAACCTGGTTTGGAGAAATTATCCTTCAACCCACTACGTGTCAATTAAATAGACTATCCACCTGTATTATTGAAAAAGTAGTCATGTGACTAAAAGTACATGTAAATGGTCTATTTACTTGCCACGTAATGAGTTGGAGGAGGATTTATCCAAATCGGGTTGGAGAAAAACTATTAGCATTTGTAAAATAGAGTAAAACACTTTCATCATAAACAACTGTTTTGTAGCCATTAACACTATCTACTCTAAACCTCAATTTGGCATAAGATTTTCTAAGCTTAGCTTTATTTTTTACTCATTACTTGCCTACACATACATACATACCACACAATGTTTATAACAAAAGGTTGTACCCACTGCACAAATGACAAAACTCCCACTTTTGGTAAATCTGGGAGAGGTGAACCTATTACGTATCACTCTAGTAAAATGCACTTCCCATTGCACCAAGGCCCGATGTGTTAACATAAGAGAGAGAGAGAGAGAGAGAGAGAGAGAGAGAGAGAGAGAGTTAAATAGATTGTTAATACTTATTCTTAATTTGCTAGATTCAATGTTGTGCTTATATCTTTGTCTTTTACAATGGTATTAGAATTTCAGGCTTCTTACAACCAAATAACACAAGCAACCTTAATAATGAAAAACCCCAATCAACTTTTTGTCCACCTTAGCAACTCTGAATTTTAAAAACGTTTAGAATTCTTAATTCTTTAATTAAAAACAGATATGACTAAACCCATTGATAAAATGTGTGTGACCCAATCCGTTCATTTCAAATGGTGGTTGAGGTTATATTAAATAGTTCCAAAGACTTTCTAAAATTTCCTGAAAGTATGTAAATGCTGCAATTTTGAAAGTCTTGTTCCAGCAATGATGGGAGTCAAAAGCTAAAGATCAAGAAATAAGGTGCACCATCCATATCATATATGTAAATTCCTTTTTCACTCAAGATTGATAGTCCTTGTAGAGCACAAACAGAAAACTTGAATACGAATTGAAAACTTGTTTAGAAATCTGGGTTTCCCACGTTTAAGCTCAAGTTTTGGTTCAGACATTTCTTCAAACATCTGAAACTTGTCTTTTAAAACGAAAACGATATGAGAGATACCACCACCATGCCCAACCTACGGCCACTCTCCAACTTTGATATTGTAGTAGATACCAAAAACTACATTGAACCATCGATGACTTCCAACTCAAACTTGAAGATTTGGAGATTCTTCCTCATTGACTACTCTTACACGGACCCTCCCACAAAGGCACCAAGCGTAGCATACTGCTGGGATCTCACCCTGCACCTGGCTCCTGAAATGGCTTGCTCAGTTGCTTGATAGGGTATTCCATTGTGGCTGAGTTAGAGTTCATCCAAATCGAAGAGATTAACAAAAGAACCGTTGGGATTGAGAGAAAGAAAGTTGGTGAATGCTCTACTCGGGCAAAGCTAAAGCAATATCTCGGGTATACTAAACGCAAAATAAAAGGGAAGAATATAATTAAAAAAACAATGATGATGTGTAAAATTGTGAGGGCTTAAAAGCTGATGTGGCCAATTTTTATGAAGTCAAACTAAAGAAATAAAAGTCAACAAAGTTTTAAGTTTACATATAGTTTAGATAATAGATATATATACCCAAGTCTCCATATTTTAAAAAATTTGCTCTCTCTCTCTCTCTCTCTCTCTCTCTCTCTCTCTATATATATATATATATATATATATAAATTCTTCTTTTTATTTTTTTTTTTTTTTTTTAAATTGTCTCCCTCTTTCTCTCTCTACACACAAGTCTCCATTTTTTTTTAATTTCTCTCTCTCTCTATACACACACACACACACACACACACACATATATATATATATAACATTCAAAATCCAAGTCTCCAAAATGTTTTCAAATTATTAATCATGTTGTAGTAAATTATAAAATACATATTCAGGGTTCTATTCATGTATTGTCACCAAACAGATGAATAGTAATAGTGATTACATTACAGTTTCTTTTATTCCTTGTAATACTAATTCCTATTACAATGTAATAACCATTACAGCGTACCAAACGTGCCCTTAGAGGAATGAATTGAAACGGTCAAAACTTAAAGGACTGAATTGAAACAGTCAAGACCCTTAAAATATATAGCCAATAAAGAATTAATGCAATTGAAATCCAAAGTTGTTTCACTAAAAAATAAATTTTAATTCATATTTAAATATTAAAAAAGGTCACTTAAATTCATCACCTTGGCCCTAAAATATATTGAGCTGGCCCTGCCCTTATGAAGAGTATAAGAAAATATATAGATTATTTATACCCACTGTATTTCATTCCTTCTTTCTCTCTCTCTCAACATAGTATCAAAACTAGGTTCTAGTGACCCCCAATAGCCTTTGCATCACCTCTATCCATAGTGTGGTCACTCGTGTAGACATCTCTCATATATATAGTTCATATTGTTTGTTGGGGAAACCCCACATTCCACTCACTTCGCAATTGTTCTCCCTATTCTTCATCTTTTGTCATGCCAATCTACTGCAATAATTAGAGAGAAAAATAGATTCCACACAATGAAGTTTTTCATGAGTGGATCAAACACATTAAGATCGATTGTTACTTTGTTCGTTGACATCTTCTTTAGGATACTTTATAGTTGTGATCCATTCCCTCTTATGATTAGGTAGTCAACATCTTCACCAAATTTCATCCATTAGGTCAATTTTGTGATCTTTTATCCAATCTCAAGCTGTCTTTCTGCACCCATCTTGATTTTGAGGAGGCTATGAGAGCATTCATTAGGTTGTAAGCCCATATATAGGCTTAGGCCCGTTACTTGTACAATGTACTTGTATTTCACACATAAAGTGTGTCTAAATAAGCATCTCTTTATATTATTCTAACACTGAATAAGGATACTCACATCTACCAAAAAAAAAAAAAAAGAATAAGGATACTCACATTGTCAATTTACCTCCAAACCTTTCACATCATACTAATTACAATGCTCTTATCTACAGGCGAGCCTGTTAAGGGTTTGAATCCTAACCATTTTAGATGACCATTTGGATTTAAATTGTCAATTATATCATTTGTTTTTCTGAGAAAAGGTTTCTGTTACATTAGGATGTCATGCCATCCCTTAATATGATTCACGAGGGACATGACTCATGAGAGTGCTTGCTCAGACTTAAAGTAGTTTCATAGAAAATAAATGAGTCTCGACATAGCATATTTCAAGAATAAGATCAAAGTGAAAGCAACATCTTTACTCTTTAGCTGTTGAAGCTTCTGCAGCCGAGTCTATACCATAATATTGAGGCCTCTGCCAATTTAAATGAATTTTAAAGTGGAAAATCAACTCTCGAATCACAGATATATATAATGTTTGAGATCAGATAGTATGAGGCCTAAACTAGAAAGTCTAATTCTAGAAATTAGAAAAAGGCAAAAAAGTCGACCAGGTTAGCACTATTTCTTGGGTATACACAGTAAATAATGTCTTTCTGAATTTTTAAGTGATTGGTTACTTAAATTGATACAAAAGGACATTGCTCGATCAATGTGTACACTGATTTTTGAGTGATAATGTGTCTATTCTTTGAGAAAGTTACTATATTAGTATATTGCAAGGGGATGCCATGCCAGCAAGGGATATAAATTTGTAGCTGCAGCAAGTTTCCCAAGTCATACAAAGCATTGCATATATTAGGATAAACTTGAATTGGAACCTCAAATCTTTACATATTTTTGGTCCCCTGTCATCTAAAGCTTCTCACAATCTACAATATATAGGCTGGACCTCCTTTCATCATCTGAGGTTTTAGACACAAAATATTGATTACCAACGTGACCCAATATGTCAACAAAACTGCATAGGAAGTTTTTCGCTGAATTGGTTTTAGCATTATTGAAATTGTGCACTTTTAAGTTCTTATTAATCAATTACTACTTAAAATTTGAATGTTTTAACTATAAGCTATTATTATCACATATAAAACTTGGGTTTAACTTTCCATAAGATATATAGCACTTGCTTCCTAAGAAATGGTCAACCTTTACTGCTTGTTTTGTGAAGAAAACACAGACCACAATTGGCCATATACAGAAAGGAAACCTGAATCTTGATCATCAACTAATGTTTAATAGCAAAAGACTTCTAACACAGTCATCAAATATAACCAAAAGTGATGCTAAATGGATGAATAGATTCCCACGTATACCACAATCCCATATTCATGGATTCACCCCATTTTTAAGACAATTCCACTTTCTCTTCCATGCTCATCAGATGAGGTGACAAGTCAAAAAGATACATCAATGTGTTATCTAAGGTTGTATGGAATTAGCTTGCCAGGAATATGAAGCACCAAGATTGACTCATCTTCATTTTCTCCAACTTGTCATGAACAAGATGTAAGACATTGATAAGTGATAACAAAACCACAACTATCCTAAACATTGACTCTTATCATAGACTGTTGAGAATCAAAGTCTCACATTGGATATTTAAAACCTTGCATCTCTACATATAAGATCACCCATTTCCAATTGGTTTTGGGTTGGATTCTCCAAATTTAACAGGATATTAGAGTAGGTTAATTCATCCACATGTCTTGCCTTTGTTAGATATTTGTTATCTAATAAATAGGTTGTAATATAGTGTATTTGCAAGAACCAATCACCTGGATCAGTGTCCAATCGACTGGACCACTGATTCAGTCGATTGGATGTCATACCTGGGAGTGCCTGGGAGTTTCTGTCTGATCCAGTCGACTGGACCACCAATTCAGTCGACTGGATGTAGTGTTTCTGCATGACCCAGTCGCCTGGATTGGTGGTTCAGTCGACTGGATCTCGGCAGTTAAGGCGGTTAATGACCATTAAAGGATGAAATGGTACCTTTTCATGGTGACTCTTGACTGTTATACACTTGCAATTAAAAGGAATTTCGAGTTCAATCATTATATGCAAGAAAACTATATGTTCTAAGAAATTCTAAAGAATTAATTGAATTTGCTATCATTAATTCTTGGCTTTGTTGTATCCTGGAGACTAATTTGCTTGACCCTTAGCAATCTTTGAGGAGAAGGGGCAAATCTAGTCTTAAAGACATCGATTCATTCGTGCCTCAAAGCCTTAATTCTCTTTTGCATTCCCCTAAAATTCCTAACAATTTTAAGACTAGATTTCTGTAATGGAAAGAGAGAAGATGGCTTACAAGATGATGAATCAAGACTTTGTGAAGTTGGATAAGTTTGAGGCTTACAAGATGATGAATCAAGACTTTGTGAAGTTGGATAAGTTTGATGGGTCAAACTTCATCCGTTGGCAAGACAAGATGAAGTTTCTGTTGACTGCACTGAAGATATTCTATGTTTTGGACCCCAATCTGCAACCAATTCTGGATCTTACTCCTCAAGACACTGAACAATTGAAACAACAAAGGATCAAGAGGGAGGAAGATGCACTGGTGTGCAGGGGTTACATTCTGAATACACTATCCGACCGGTTGTATGATCTATTCACAACCATCACTTCTCCAAAGGAAATCTGGAAGGCACCAGAGACTAAATACAAAATGGAGAAGCAAGGTACAGATAAATTCATTATTCAGAAATACTTTGATTTCAAAATGATGGATAATGTTTCTGTTTTGGACCAAGTGCATGAGTTACAAATTCTGGTTCATAAACTAAATGACCTTTCCATCAAGATTCCAGAATTGTTTCAAGTGGGAGCAATCATTGCTAAACTCCCACCATCATGGAACAATTATAGGAAGAAGTTTCTGCATATGGCAAAAGAACTTACCTTAGAACAGATTGGTACACACCTTCGAATCGAAGAAGAGAGTCAAATTCGTGAGAGTACCAATTCTGTGTCTAAAGTAAATGAAGGACTGTTAATTATGTCCTAAATGGTGGAGTTGGAAGTAGTAAAACTAATAAGAGTTTCAAGCCAAACAAGAAAATTGTTAAGAAGACTAATTCCAACAAAGAGAAGAAAGGTAGGGTCTGTTTTCATTGTGGAAAGAAAGGTCACTACATCCAAGAATGCAGATTCTTGAATAACCAAATGAAAGAAAAGGAACTGAACACAAGTGAGGCAAATGTTGTTAATGAGATTGTGGCCATGGTGAGTGAGATGCAAATCGGTATGATTACCAAAGTGCACATGGCTAATGCAGCAGAAAATTCATCCGAGTGGTGGTATGATTTTGGTGCAACAATCCATGTTTGCAACAACAAGATGCTGTTCAAAGAGTATCTGGAAGCGGGCAATAGGTTAGAGGTTCTAATGGGCAATCATAACACCGCTAAAGTGCTTGGAACAAGAACTGTGTAGTTGATTTGGAGTAGTGGAAAGAAACTCAAACTCACTAATGTGTATCATGTTCCTGATATTAAGAAGAACTTGGTTTCAGCTAGTTTATTGTCTAAAAATGGTGTAAAAGTTGTCCTTGAGTCGGACAAGCTTATTTTATTTAAGTGTAGTGTGTTTGTTGGAAAGGGTTATTCTTGTAATGGCATGTACAAACTTAGTTTGATTATGAATAAGAATAATGTTAGTTGTGCTTATATTGTGGATTCTTCTTTATTGTGGCATGCTAGATTAGGACATTTAAATTTCAAGTATATGAAATATATGTCAAAGCATGGGCTAATATCTTATAAACAAGATGTGCATGATAAGTGTGAAATATGCATTGAATCTGAGATAAGAAAGAAGCCATTTCCATCCACTAATAGAGATTCACAATTGTTAGAATTAATTCATTCTGATGTATGTGAATTGAATGGTATTTTAACTATAGGTGGAAAACGTTACTTTATCACTTTCATAGATGATTTCTCTAGGTATACTTATGTCTATCTAATGAGAAATAAAGATGAATCCTTTGATATGTTTAAGCAATCAAAAGGATAGAAGAATTAAAATTCTTAGAAGTGATAGAGGTGGTGAATATTTTCCACAAGAGTTTACCATTTATTGTGAGGAAAATGGACTAATTCATTAAAGGTCAGCCACTTATACACCCCAACAAAATGGCTTAGCTGAAAGAAAGAATAGAATACTAGTTGACATGTTGAATGCTATAATAGTAAGTGCAAAGCTACCTTTCAATTTGTGGGGTGAAGTTTTGCTAACTGCATGTCATGTGCATAATAGGGTTCTATCTAAGAAAATCCAGTCATCTCCATATGAGTTATGAAATGGTAGGAAGCCTAATTTGAATTACCTTAAAATGTGGGGATGTATAGCCTACTTTAGAGTTCCAGATCCTAAAAAAACCAAGCTTGGACCAAAAGCTATAAAGAGTGTGTTTGTTGGTTATGCAGTGAATTCTAAGGCTTCTAGATTGTTGGATTTGAGATCCAACACTATAGTAGAATCAAAAGATGTGGAATTCATTGAGAACAAGTTTATAAATGATTCTCAAATAGAACCAAAACAAACATAAGAATTTGACTCATTAGTTAATGATTCTCTTAGTGGAAACAAGAGAATAGAACCAAGTTCACCAAATGAACAAAAGAGGAGTCAAAGGGTAAGAAAAGAAAAGGATTTTGGTCCTAATTTCATTTCATACCAAGTGAATATTTATCTTATAGAAGGAAATAGAGAAAAGGTTCTTAGTAAGCTTCCTTTTGTAGGAAATGTGGAAGAAGATCCAAAAACTTATAGTGAAGCTATGACTTCAAGAGATGCAGCCTTTTGGAGAGAAGCTGTTAATGATGAGATGGACTCAATATTTTCTAACAATACTTAGGTTCTAGTGGATCTTCTTCTGGGTTCTAATACCATTGGTTGTAAATGGGTATTTAGAAGAAAATATAGGACTGACGGAACAATTCAAACCTTCAAGGTAAGGTTAGTGGCTAAAGGATTTAGGCAAAGGGAGGAAATAGATTACTTTGATACCTATGCACCGGTTGCTAGGATCACATCTATTCATGTGCTAATAGCACTTGCATCCATTTATAAGCTGGTGGTACATCAAATGGATATAAAGACAGCTTTCCTAAATGGAGATTTAGACGAGGAGGTCTATATGGATCAATCGGAAGGCTTTGTGCTTCCTGAAAATGAAAAGAAAGTCTGTAAGTTAGTTAAGTCATTGTATGGCTTAAAACAAGCACCTAAACAATGGCATGAAAAGTTTGATACCATTATACTAGCTAATGGTTTCAAACACAATGGAGCCGACAAGTGTGTCTACTTTAAGTTTACTAGTGAGTATGGAGTAATTGTGTGCTTGTATGTGGATGATATGCTTATATTTGGAACAAATATGCTAGGTGTATGCGAAACCAAGAAGTATTTAGCTTCAGTGTTTAAGATGAAAGATCTTAACGAAACAGATACTATCTTAGGTATCAAGGTTAAAAGACATAGTGAAGGTTATGCACTTTGTCAAAGTCATTACATTGAAAAGGTGCTTCTTAAATATAAGCATGTTAATGTTAAAGAGGTACATACACTGTTTGATTCCAATTATAAGTTAGTTGAGAATACTGGAAATATTCACTCTTGGTGGGGGTGCAATATCGTGGGCATCTAAAAAGCAATTGTGTATCTCTCATTCGACAATGGAATCTGAGTTTATTGCTTTGGCTTCGGCGGGTAAAGAAGCAGAATGGCTAAGGAACATGTTATATGATATAGAGTTGTGGCCACAACCGATGTCAGCCATCTCTATTTACTGTGATAGCCAAGCCACGATGTCAAAAGCATACAATAAAATCTATAATGGAAAGTCTAGACATATTAGTCTAAGACATGAGTACGTAAGACAGTTAATAGAAGATGGTGTAATTTCTATTGTCTACATAAAGTCAAGTGGAAATCTTGCTGACTCATTTACCAAAGGTTTATCTCAAGATATGGTAAGGGTAACTTCCATAGGAATGGGACTAAAACCTTTCTAAAAGAATCACCAACAGTGGGAACCCAACCTTGAGTAGATTTACTTTAAAAGGTTTAAAGGGTAATAACAAGCTGTTGATTCGTGATTAGAAAGAGCACTAAAACTTGTGTCCCATTCAGGATAGAATAGTGCAGTCTGTTACGTTAGGAGGATGAGTTTTTACTCTTAATGAAGTTCAAATCAAGTGATGTCTGTGTAACAGGGACATAAATAAGGAATTTCACCTTTGTGAACATAGGAGTGGTGCCGCTTCTAAACAAGAGTTAAGGTTTTCTCTTGTAAATGTTTACTAAACCAGGTAGAGCACAAGGCCATTTAAGTGCTAAACTATAGGAGAACTTCTAATGTTAAAGATCATTGCTATGTGTGTGTTATTTCCGGTTTTAAGGAAAAGAGTTTTGGTTTAAGCAAATGAGCCACTAACAACTCTCTTGAAATTTTGAAGTAATTACACTAGGAGAGGGTTTAAGTTGAAAGACACCTTCTTTGGTGCATAAGCTTTGTGTGTGCTATAGACTGAACAATGAGTATTACAACCTAGTGGGGGATTGTTAGATATTTGTTATCTAATAAATAGGTTGTAATATAGTGTATTTGCAAGAACCAGTCGCCTGGATCAGTGTCCAGTCGATTGGATGATGTAGTCTGGAGTCTCTGCCTAATCCAATCGATTGGACCACTGATTCAGTCGACTAGATGTCATACCTGGGAGTGCCTAGGAGTTTCTGCCTGATCCAGTCGACTGGGCCACCAATTCAGTCGCCTGGATTGGTGGTTCAGTCGATTGGATCTCGGCAGTTAAGGCAGTTAATAATCGTTATAGGCTAAAATGGTGCCTTTTCATGGTAACTCTTGACTGTTATACACTTGCAATTAAAAGGAATTTCGAGTTCAGTCATTATATGCAAGAAAACTATATGTTCTAAGAAGTTCTAAAGAATTAATTGAATTTGCTATCATTATTCTTGGCTTTGTTGTATCCTGGAGACTAATTTGCTTGTACCCTCATTATAACAAGATGATTATTTGGTGACGAAATCTAGCGACCAAATTTTTTTTTGTCGCCCAATATCTATCTTAGGCGACAAAATATTTTATTTGTCGCCAAATATAAATCTTCGGCGACGAAATTTATATTTCATCGCTACATTCCAAAACATAGATTACATTGGGCGACAAAAATTATTTTCGTCGCCTAAGGTATGCCTTTTTTAAGATTTAGGTGATGAAAATCAAGTTTCATCGCCATATGTTATTTGTAATTACAATTCGACGATGAAACTCAATTTTCGTCGCCTAATATCACTTGAATTTAGACTTTTGGCGACGAAATTTGATTTTCGTCGCCTAATGTATGCCTTTTTTAAGATTTAGGCGACAAAA
>BKZX01026431.1:0-28135 GCA_014362285.1 Fagus crenata
AAAAAAAAAAAAAAAAATCCAAAATGAAATGTAAAAACTTATTAGCGACGATATTGTGTCGTTGCTAATAAGGACCTTTTAGCTGATTAGTACCTTTTAGCGACGACATTATGTTGTCGCTAACAAGTTTCTATTAGCGGCAACATTGGTGCTGTCGCTAACAAGTTCTTATTAGCGATGACATCGGTGTCATCGCAGATATGACGTATCAGCGGCGACTTATTGACCAATGTTCTTAAGTAATTTGTGACGACAAGAGTTTCCATTAGCGATGACAAATGTTGTCGCCGATGGTAATGTATTAGCAGCAACTAAATATCGCCGCAGAAAATCCAACAGTCACGGAGCAGACGCAACCACTGTTAGTGGCGACATTGTCACTGCAGATAACATTAGCGGCGACTTTTAAGGCATCAGCAACGACTTTCAGTCGTCACTGATGGCCAAATTTCTTGTAGTGATATTCCTGTTATTCTTTAAATTTATTTTTATTTTGGCCTTCAAATTTTAAAAGTTTTTATTTTGGCCCTTTAAATTTGTTTAACTTTCAAATAAACCCTTTTATCAATCTAATTAGTGAATTCCAGTTAATTGTCAACTCAGCAATCCAACTTAGTATTTTTAATATAATATTAAATATTTTTTATTAAACACTGAAAAAATAATGAAAAAAAAAAAAAACAAAAACAAAATCATTTTCTTTACTAGTTTACTCTAATTACTTTGACGAGAAACAAACACGAAAACCCATAGAAAACCCAGAAACAAAGCATCAACCAAACAATAGATTGGTCGTTCCCCACACATTTCCATTCCGATTTCCACCTCTCTTCCATTCCTCCTTGGATCCTCCTACTGTGTCCCACCTCCTCCTCACGACCTCACCCACTTGGTCCTATTAAGCTTTTTATAACAAATTAACAAGGTCAAGTGGTCAACGATGGTCTGCATGGGAACATGGCACATTTGATGGTTATAGCACATTAAAAACAGCGTCACAGGGTGAGATCCCCTCAAGTAAGTGCTTGATCTGCTCGACTTGCTTGACGGCTTCGAACTCGATTTGCTTGGCTCGCTTCGTTGCCTCAGCGACAACCTCCTTGGACCGCTTCACCATCTCTTGGGTTGGCTTCACGGTTTCCTCAGCCTATGTGGTACACACAATGCACACCGAAGGTCTCATTAATTTTTTTTACGCTGGTTTGGTTGAGGGAGTTGATGTTTTTGGATCGATGTTTATGGGTTTTGTTCGTTTTTGTATCTCTCGTTAAAAGATGGGCTACAAAACAAAGCCACTTGAATCACTAGCCAGGAATGTTATGAAGGCAGAAGTAGAAGGTGGCTAGCTAAATTCCCAGCTTTTCTATTTGTCAAGAAGGTATCTGAGGAGGATTCAGCTCGGCAAGCAGCTCAATTCCTTGGCCATGATGCCATCACATTTCACAATAAGGTTTTCTCAGCTTTAGCAGGTCAACCCAGCTTCCAAGCTGTTCTGTTCATCAACAAGATCATTGGACATTGCAGAAGGTATCCTGTGGCGCTTCAAAATTTTAAAGGAGGCAATCTTTGCCAAATGATAGTGCTGTACAATTGACCTACCTTAGTGACAATTGACCTACCTATATACTCAATGTTTTCTAATTCTACTTTATCACTTGTTAATTATGGCAGTTGACCTACCTTAGTGATTAATTTTCTGATGAAAAATTATGCTTTTACTATTGTAGTATGATCTAATTGGAATGATGCACTCAATAAAGCACTATCTTCTTCTCTATCATATATCTGTATCTCACAATCAGTGAATTTGGAATGCAAATCAATTATTTATAATGTGTTATATCTATTATACGGTTAAACAAAGTTGAGTTTTCTATCTATGTGATTTAACTAAGCCGTAATCCCAACTAACATGGGTTGGGTACATGAGTCCTTTCACCATCCCAACACCATGTCATTTTACACATGCAAACAAACATTGTATCTGGGCAAATATAGTGGTATTATGTGTGTTGGGTCTGAGAAATATATGTGTATATGTGTATATTTGATAGTACTTTTTCTTAAACAGGTTATTCAGCACCTTGATTTTTCATTGATAAGTGTTTTAGAGAATGTTTACATCCTTTGCCTAAACTACTGAAGGTCAGTACTGTTTTTATCAACAGAGCTTGACTGCAGAAAGTGGAAAGGGTGAAATCACCGTGCCTACAGTATATATGCAGCAGCAACTCAATGGCTGATATCACCTTTTGACATTCCCAAGCTAGATGAATTGTTTATTGGTCATGTTAGGAATTCAACAAATTCATCAAAGGCACTTAACTACCAGAAATTTTAGTCATTGAGTCCATTGTGTAAGTAATGTGACACATGCAAACCCTCTTTGTTTGAGGGTGTGTTTGTCTATCTTTTCCTCATTCTCACTTGTTGCAGCAAATTCAAGAGAGAATTCAGTGCAAAGCATCAGAGCTTGGGATGGATATTGAGCAGTAATTTCAAAGTAGAGACCTAGTTGTCTCATTTTGCGTGGTGGATAAAGACCAATAATTTAAGTCCTTAAACCGAATGAACTTTGTATGTATTTTGTATCATATATTTTGCATGTATTACTGACTATGCTTATCGGTATAGCTTGATTCTTTATTGTTCATGTCTTTGTGAATTTATCTCAATAGAAATAATTTCGCTTATCAATGATTGCTGAATATATAGATATGAAGTAAAAATTAATACCATAGTCCATAGCTATGTCCATAACTCTTAATATTCTGCGTTTATCTATCAAAAAGTCTAGAGGTATCCAAAATTTCATATGCTCCCTCTTAAATTGCGCGTTTGTCAGTTAAGTGAGAAAGCTGGATCCTTGTTGGTGGAAAATTGGTGGAGAGAGGATTGCTAATGACATTTAACAACCCCAGTTTGAAAATTTAGCAAGGCTTGAAAATTCCTTGTCACATGTCAGGAAAGTCTGAAAATTTAGCACTGGAAGGAAATGCATTGACAGGGAGTACAGACTTTAGACTAAACTCCTTTTTCTCAATCCATATCTGTTCACATACAAATTTCAAATTCGATTTGATCTCTATCTGCTTCAATTCAAACACATTCCATAAAGATCCATCTTTTATCAATTTCCCAGTCCAACAAACGGACAGCAAATGAGCAAAACCTATCACTTTTTTTTAGGGGGATTTTTTTTTTTTTTTTTTTAAATCCTATAATTTTATCCTTAGGCAAATTAAATCTCATATTCCACTTTAAATTCAACACTGTCATTACTGTGCCAAAGACTTTAAACTATAAGTAAGGTTTTATTTATTTATTTGATATATGATAGAAATTCTAATCTAAACTCACACACACGTATATTACGAAGATCCCAGAGATCCACACCCTTATAGAGGAGTAAGACTTTTTGGGGAGGGGGATTACCACTGGATCGAATACCCAAATGAAGTAAGGTTTTATTTGGCACAATAATAAAAGTATGGGGTTTTATTTATCACAATAATAAAATTATAAGAGCTTTTAACTAAAAAAAAAATTGTCACAGTGATAAAACTATAGTGGGAATCTTACAATTTAAAAAAAAAAAGATAAAGAAAAAAAAAAGGCTAATACATAGTTTTTTTGTACTATTACTTCATATATTTTGCTAAAGATGTTACAAATTTTCAATGTTCATTTTTTTTATATAAAAAAAGGAAGTTTTTATTTTGGTTATGCGTCTTGGCATTTGGCTTTTATTCATCTGCGATGAAATGAATGGGGTTCCTAGTTAATAATAAAAAAAATAAAATAAAAAGCGCAAAAATACATCATGGTCTTTAAAGTTTAGCGTATAAGCAATTTTAGTCTTTGAAGCTTAAAACTAAACTTAAAAGGATCGTTTTTATTCCTTAAAAAAATTTAAAATGATCAATTTTATTTTTTACCAACTTAAAGTGAGTACTTTTATACAGTGACTATAGAGTTATGATGATGCGTCAGTTTTTTGTTTGACCACTTCATCTAGACTAAAAGCACTAACCTTAAACTTCAATGCTAAAATCACAATTAGACGAAACTTTTAAAAATAATCTACCGGCACCTTATGACGTGGACAAGGTGGCAAGAGAAAGTCTTTTTCTTTGTCGATAAATCTAGCTATAAAAATTGGGTGAAATTTTAAATAATAGAGTCCTCTCCATAGTTTTTATAGAGAGGACGACGTGGTCAAAGAGCAATTTTCAGAGCAATTGAAAATACGAGATGCCGAACTAACAGATTTTTTTTTTTTTTTTTAATGAGTAAACAGAGTTTTCTCTACATAGCTTTTGGAGTGAATAATTAAATACAAGGACCTTTTTTCTCAACTTCATTAAATAAGCTATCACAGAAAAAATACGGAATGCCAAACACCTTTTTTCATAAGTTATGTTATAGATACAATAATTTTTACAATATTTTTAATAATAATTGAGTTAACAGTTTTTTATTAGTTCACGTGAACTTAACACTAACATCATTTTATTATTTATTATTCACAGCTTGACATCTCATCAATTATAAAATATTTTGTGAAAAATGTTTTAACTCAAGACTTATTTGTTTTTTTCATTCACCTTTTGAGCTTCTCAATCTATCCTATTTTAAAAGACTTTTTATCAGTAGTACATGCACTCTCTTGCCTAATTATTTCATTTACCTTCCACGTTGTTGTTCCCTATCATCTCTTACAATTCTTTTCTTTCTTACGCCAGAAGCAATCTCTCCTCCTCCATTTTAGATCCTCACAACCTTCTCCTCATAGATTGTGGTGTCTTTGTTGACCAATGAAAGAGCCTCCTCCTCTTCTTCCACTCGCCGATGGAACTATGATGTCTTTTTGAGCTTTAGAGGTGAAGATACCCGTTATGGATTTATGAGCCATTTATTTCAGGCTTTATGTGATAAGGGCTTTAACACCTTCATCGGTGATAACCTTCATAGGGGAGAAGAAATTTCAGTGGAACTTTTCAAAACCATTGAATTATCAATGATTTCGATTATTGTATTCTCGGAAGACTATGCATCTTCTATTTGGTGCTTGGATGAACTTGTCAAAATTCTTGAGTGTAGGAAAAATATTGGCCAGTTGGTTTTACCAATTTTTTACAAAGTAGATCTATCAGAAGTATGTAAACAAGATAGGAAGTTTGGGGTCGCGTTAGCTAAACGTGAAGAAAAATTCAAAGATAAAATCGCGTTAGATATAAATTTCGATTATATAAATTTTTAATCGTTTTTTTTACTACTAAAGAGTAGAAATAGAAGATTTTGACTTGGATAATGTTATTAATTATGACGACTCTTGTGTTCTTTTATCACTTATAAACTTTTAATAGTTTCGTAATAACAGTTAAATTCCAAATTATGAAAGAAATTTTCTTTATTATATCTTCTACTACTAAATGGTATTAATAAAAGAATTTTAATTCAGATAATCTTACCAATTAAGAGTTTCTCCCATTTAATTTTTAGAATTTTTTTGTCAAAACATATCGTTGGTCTCTTTTCTGGTTTTAGTCCAAAAGTTAAAAAAATGAACACTTTTAGTCCTAAAATTTCTAAAAATGAGCAATTTGGTCCCTCCGTGTCTAACAAAGTGATGTCGTGTCAGCTTTTAGTTTGGCCATGTCATCATTAAGTTAGAAAATTTTAACGAAAGTGGATGGAGGGACCAATAGTGTTCATTTGGGAGAGCAAGTCAAAATTGAAAAACTTACATTGGGTTTAGGGATAATCAAGCTCAAATTGATTCCCTTCACCATGTCAAATGACTTCTTTGGACAATCCGCAATGAATATGCCTTTTCCCTTGTCCAGCTACAATTGAATTCTTATTTTATTCTTATTCTTATTATTATTATTATTATTATTTTTTACTTTAAGTACAAAAATAGCTTGTTTGAAACTTCATGAACTAAAAATGCTAAACATGTAAATTTTAGGGACCAATAGTATATGTTCTCCCCCTCCCCCCCCCCCCCCGCCAAACGAAGAGATTTCTTAATGCCAGCCGAAAAATAAAATAAAATCATAGTTGGCAATCCTATGAATTACATGATATTTGCTTTAATTAACAATATGTCAATTGTAATGCACAAAATTGGACATATTGTGTATAGTTCATCTTCATATTTGGATTTACAACTAGTCCAACTTATTATATTCTTCTTATGCTTTGTGCTTTGCAGTTGCACTGAATCTGAATTTGGATTTATCCAAAGAATTATTAAAGAGATATCAAGTATTAAATCAATCACATGCATCTATTTGTTGATAAATATCCAGTTGGAATAGATTCTCGTGCGGAGGACATAGAATTACTTTTAGATATGGAGTCAAATGATGTTTGCGTGGTAGGAATTCATGGCCTTGGGGGAGTAGGTAAGACTACGATCTCAAAAGCTGTTTATAACAGAATTGCTTATCGTTTTGAAGGAAGTTGTTTTCTAGAGAATGTTACAGAAAGGTCAAAGATAAATGGTGGCAAAATCCAACTACAAGAGACACTTCTTTCTAAGTTCTTACAAGATAGATATTTAAAGGTGAACAGTGTACCCGAAGGAATCAATATGATAAAGGAAAGACTTCACAATAAAAAAGTTCTTTTAATTCTCGATGATGTGGATAAATCAATATATATTGAAGACATGTTTGGAGGATGTAACTGGTTTGCTCCAAGAAGTAGAGTCATTATAACAAGAAGAGACAAACAAGTGCTAACCACTCTTGGAAAAGATCATCCAATTTACAAGGTTAAAGAATTAAATCAATGTGAAGCTCACGAACTTTTCAATTTGGACGCCTTCCAAACAAATAAACCTGAGGAGGATTATTTAAAACTGGCAGAGCAGATTATATGTTATGCCAATGGCCTTCCATTAGCTCTAAAAGTAATTGGTTTTAATTTGTGTGGAAAATGTATACGTGAATGGAAAAGTGCATTAGAAAAGTATAAAAACATTCCACATGAAGAAATTCAAGAAAAACTCAAAATAATGGATTGAGAAAAACCGAAAAGGATATTTTTCTTGATATTGCATGTTTTTTTAAGGGATTTCACATGGATTATGTTGTAAATATATTAGATGCTTGGGATTTATATTCAGATTACGGTATTGGAAAACTAATTGATAAGTGTCTCATAACCAATGTATTTGGAAAATTGTCGATGCATGACTTGTTACAACAAATGGGTAGAGAAATTGTTCAACAAGAATCAAAAGAGCTTGGAAATTGTAGCAGGATATGGTGTTATAAGGATGCTCATGAAGTACTAACTAGAAATATGGTATACATTCTTTTGCTTCAACTTTTTTCCAAATATTTTTTTCGTTGATTTTTCCTTTCAATATTGTAGAAAATATAATCTTATCAATATCTGTTTTGCTTAAATTCTATTATCAAGTGTGACTAATTCTTTGCCTTAACTAGGGGTCGAATAAAATTCGAGGCATATTGTGGTACTCACCTAAATCAATAATGGTGCCATTGAAATCTAAGGTATTCAAGAGGATGGAAAATCTCAAATTTCTTATAGTTAATAAGGTACGCATTTGTGAAGAACTCAAATATCTCCCCAACGAGTTAAGGATTTTTGAATGGAATGAATTTCCTTTTCTTTACCCTCCAAATATCATCCTCAACAACTTGTTGTACTCAAGGTGCCAGGTAGTTGCATTAGATTGGAAAAGCTATTCAAACAGGTATGAGTATTATTATTTATGAATTTTGATTTCTTTTAATGTTGTTTTCAAAATTCGTTGAAATAAATTTGGTTTTTTTTTTTTTTTTTTCCTATGGGAGTTCCAGTACGAAAATTTGTAAAGTATCAATCTGAGTGAGTGTGAATCCATTACAAAATTACCTGACTTGTGCGCCCCAAACTAGACATTGGACCTTTCTTATTGTAGAAATTTAATTGAGGTTCATGAGTCCAATGGATTCCTTGGTAAACTTAAAGAATGGAACCTTGAATACCGCAAAAAACTTCAAATACTTCCAAGCAGGCTTACCGCTTATGTTGAAATCTCTTAAATATTTTGATCTATCTTTCTGCTCAAGGCTTGAGAAGTTCCCTTATATTCACCCAGAAATGAAAAGTTTAGAGGATTTATATTTGAGTAAAAGTGGTATAAGAGAATTGCCTTCATCACTGGGGTACCTCACTGGGCTTAGTACATTACACTTAAATGTATGCCAAAACGTTGGGGATTTTCCAGTTAACATCAATAAATTGCAACTGCTTGAGGAAATAGATATTCCCATTGCCAAATTGAGTTTGCCCTGCAATTCCTTTGATAGCTTGACAAGTCTGGATCTCACCTGCTGTGGTGGAAATATAATTAGATTTTTTGACGAAGCCCAATTACTTCCCTGAATTGGTACCATCCAAGAAAATGAGAATATCTTGATCGAACGGGTGAAGAAATATGCTTCCATCTGAAAACAACCTCGATGCCAAGGTGCCTTTGTCACTTTCTTCTCTCAAGTATTTATAGGCTCATTCATAGGATTGTTCCTCAAGTATTTTAATGTTTGAGTTCTGTACCATATCCATAGATATTCGAATTTTTTCTTTTCTTTTTCATGTCCATTTTTTGTTGCTTTGGCGAATGCATATCTTGATATTGAAATATTATTACTTTTTGGCAAAAAAAAAAGAAAAAAGAAAAACTTTAGTTTCAGCTGCTATTTAGTTTGCTGCTTGCTCTGTTTAGGTGTTGCAGCTTTTAGCTGCTGATGTTCTGCTGTTTGTATAGTTTATTTGCTTTGAAATATTCATTCATTCATAGAAGAAAAAGGTTTTGCTTATCTATGTTCTCCTTGACCATTTTTTCTTACTTATATTCTACATCGCCAAACAAACTATGAAGAAAGCATGCATTCAAACCTGAATTCCCTTGCAGCCAAACCTTAATGTTCCAAATAAAGTAAAAACTTTTTTGGCCAAACTACACTTTTGGTACTCTAACAATGGGGGTGGTTTCAATTTTGTTCCTTGACTTTTAAGAATAAAACTAGTCATTCAAATGTAAATCTTGTTACTAAAGTATCAAGTAGAAGCAACAAATTCTTTCAACGGTTACAAAATTAATAAAAAACATTTTTGGGTTCTTAATAACGAATCATGATCAACATTCCCAGCTTTGTCAACTTAGTTTCTCGGATAGGCATGCACTACGCTACCCAACGACTTCAATTTATTGGGTTATGTGGCTCTATATGCAGTAATTATTTGCAAAATAAAAAAGAAAGAAACATCACCAAGCTATTTGATTTGGATAGCATGTTGATTCAATACAAAAACTATTCATGTCAACTGGCATTTACATAAGATATTAGGGAACATAATACAATTTATCATTGATTTAAAAATATTTCCATCTCATATATATTGATTAATTGAAATAGGGTCCTAGGCTCCAATAGGGTCTGGACCACCCTGTGTGAGAGAGAGAGAGAGAGAGAGAGATCTAATACACGAAAAGAGGACCATTTAATTGAAAGTTTTAGAACAATGTGTCCGTTAGTTAATTGGTAGAAGCATAAGAGTTGGAGTCATGCATAGCAGTTGAATAAGTCTAGGTGATAATTACGCAAACTTTGAATAAAAGCATAATATATTTAGAAATAATAAATAAAGTCCAATGGCTAGGCAAGAACCTATATAGAGCAAGGTTATGAGCAGAATTGTAAAGACAAAACTATACTTTGAAGTTTGAACTTTAAAACTGAATCTACTTTTTCTCAACTTTACAGGCATTGTATAGCAACAATTTCAAAAAACAACAAAATAAAAGCACAGAGTTTTATATTTAAATGGTTCTCATAAATATGTACAGTGATCAAATACATGTGCAAGCACTCTAGTTTTCATGAGTATAGGACATTTACAGCAGATGCAAAGATTCTTTTTAAAAAAAATTATATTTAAGCTCCTGGGCTGATATTATTTTTAACTTAGATAGAACTTGAATTTCACATCCACAAAGTGAACTTGAATTGAAATTCACCATTTGAATTACATTGGTGAAGATATACACATGTATACAAAAGAGGAGATCTTTGCTAAGTTGGCCACATTTTTCTTAAAATGAATTACAATGCTAAATAGTTAAGCCATAGCCAACTTCATGAATTTAGTGTATGGACTGTTCAACAAATGGGACCATAAGAAACATGTCCAATTCGCTAGTCACACTACTCTCAATGAGCAAATGAAAAATAATCTCAAAGTCTATTACAACAAAATACTAAAAATCTTGATTTTCTCTACAAATAAGAAGCAATAGAAAGATACTCAAAATGCAGTATTGAAATGAATAGAATAAGAACAAAAGCATCTATTAGAAATTCTAGAATAAGAATAGAGATGACTCAAGGATTTTATCATATAGCTTGTGTACATGTACTTAAAATTTTCTGTTGTGTTTTTCCTTTTAACAATGATAATGTAAATACACAAAAATCAGGATCAAACTAATGAAAATCAAACCATTAAAAAAAATGAACCCAAAAAATAAGATTACCTTATACTTCCTAGTCCTTGTGCAACACAAACTTAACCAAAAATAAGATCTTATACCTTACACTTCCAATTTGGTGATGGAAAGTTTGGTTCATGTTTCTTCAAACATCTTAAGGGAGAAAATAATCACTTGCAACCATACATTAAACAAATGAATAAATTAGTCCAATGTTGGTGTTGGGAAACAAAATGTAAAGTAAGGAAAAGGCAGAATTAAGCAGACCTTAACCAAGATGTGGACCACTATTTGGGTACTCATCCGCTTTGCCTCAAACTACAACAAACAGACACCACTAATAACTTATTACTAATAAGCCTAACAATTGCAATTACAATTACAATTACAAACAAAAAACTTAGACTCGCCAATTGTTTGTACCTATGTATATTGCATATGACAAACAAATACAGAATTATCCGACGAAGAAGGCAAATATTAACAATCAAATGTGGTAATTTACTCTTCCTCATCTTTTGCATTACCCAAAATTCAGGATCTATGATATAGAAAGGATGCCTAAATACCTACTATTAGCTTCATTTATACTTCTAAGAACCCTACTATTAGCTCATTACAATTTTATACTTGAGTAACACTGCACAGTAGCAACCTCAGATGGGTGTAACATTGGGGAATGATATTATATTAATTTGAAGATAATCAGTTTGCAAACATGAAACTTTTAATTTAATTGAGCAAGGTCATGCTACAGTAATTTAGTGGGGTATTATCCAACTTGAAACAGTAAGCACACTCAATCTAGAAGATCATATTACGCAATGAGAATATATATTTATAAAGAATATTGCCAAGATTTGCTAGGAAAAAAGTAAAATACGAAATTTCCACATTCCAAAACCATTTCATCCCACCGCCACAAACCACAAACCACAAAAACTTCAATTTCAACCAATAACTAACCCAAAAGGCTCTAATTTTCATCACTTCACACTTTTCTTGGGTTTACACTTACAATTCTCTTGCCTAAAAATCTATAGATTTAAGAATTTTGTGTCTAATAGACCTTTCCAGCCTTGGTCAATCAATTGGGATCCATTATGAAGTAATAATTTCTAACTCCCTACCCATGACTACCCTCTACAATTGAATCTTTTTGGTTTCTACAATCACCCTGTGAACACTTTGATTATTCAACAATTTTTTCAATTCCTGCATCTTCAATATGATCCAATATGTCCAGTAATTGCTCAATACACTTTGATACTATGCCTTACATATTTGTAAGCCTGGCTATTACAAATTCACTTGTTATGGTTTGCCTACAGCTACATTCAATAATTGAACGTGCAATATTAACGGCCAGAAACTTTTGAAATATATGAAGCATTGAGTCCTGACACAAAAACTAAAGAAATTTTAAAATAAGATGCCTATTGTTTTACCCCTCAACATATGTAAATAATCAAAACATATATTCCAGTATAATTTCGACACACTTGACGGCATGTGGCATGATCTTTTGCGGGAGGTTGTGGGCATCAAGACCTGATATTAAAATATAAAGCACTTTAAATTATATAACAGTTCTGAAAAGCATCAATATATATATGAAACAATATATGAGTTCCATTAAATATTACATTTATCAGGAATTCTATCAAACATTTGCTGGGCATTTTTAAATTGACAAATTTTGCACATTAAATAATAAAAATAAGACAACCCAGATTTGTTAGCTTCATATTCGAGTTACTACCATAAAATATTTTCAATTGGGTTTCTTGATATTCAGATTATATCATATCAAATCCCTAAAATTGAGTAGCAAACTAAAATACTGATACCATCTAAGGGAAAATATGAAGCAAACAAAGAAACCCAAGATACTGATACCATCTAAGCAAACTAAATTGTAGACTACTAAAACAGAACAGGGAAAAAAACTAAAGCTAACTTGATAGATTCAGCTATTGCAAGTCTCTCTTGGTGGCTGGTTCCACCCAAGATAACTGAAAAAATAGAATCACCAAAACAATCTTCTTCTTAGCACAAACTTATGTACATCAATAATCAGAGCCACCATGATTAAGAATTGAGTCAAATCCTGAACACAATATTACGGATTGAATTCAATACCATAGACACACTAACTTCACACACACACACATATATATATACTAGTCGCAAACTTGTGCGATGCACAGGAAAATTATTGAAAATAAAATCTAAATTAATTTTGATTCCTTTTATTTTATTTTATTATTATTATTATTTTTTATAGTTCAAAATGTTGTAAGTAAGATCGATAAAGAGACTCTACGAATCGGATTTAGGATAGATCCTACTTTTTGGTTTAAAAAAATAACTAAGAAAGTATTTACTATAGGATAATTAAAATTTCATATAATGTAAATTTTCTTTTGGCATAAGTTGAATATAGTCCAATTTTTATAAAACACGATTCATGTTTATATTTATCATATGGATTATGTTTTTATCCAAAAATAAAATAAATGATATTTAAAATAAAAAGAAGGACAAATAAATACATGGGCACATGATTATATGATCAAACCTAAATAATTTTCATAACTCATTTCAAGCTCACATGGTTTCATTATAACAAATCCATCTATCTTTTTTCATTGCCAACAACAAAATTAAATAAAATACATAAGAAAAAAAGGAACTCTAAAAATCTTGATGAAAATTGATAATTATGATTATTATTAAAAGATATTTATATTGTGTTTATATATGGAATATATTTTAGTATTAAACATTAATTATGATTGTATTTATATATGGAATAATATATTCTTATATTAAAGAAAATACGATGTGTCAAAATTCTAATGGAATGTTTAATAATAGAATAAAATTGAAATTCCATTAGAAAATATATATTAAAATAATGAGGTGTAAAATTGTGAAATTTCAAAAGCTTATGTGACGCAACATGATGAGGTCAACTAAAAGTCAAAAAGCTTCGGTTTTACATTATAATATAGATATGACTATCCAAAAATATAACCGAATTTAAATCCCATTGTAAAGTCATAGATTAAATAGCCGTAAAATATGCCCAGTTAATTAAAAAAATATTTATAATATCATAACTCACATGGGTTGGGCTTAAGAGGTAGTGAGAGTAGCTTGAACGATGAAATGGCAGAGACTTTGGCTCTCTGGAACATAAAGAAGGGCTTGGGAGAAGTTTTTGGAATGAGTGGTATGGTCAGGCATTTTGATGAACACTTTGCAAGCAATTTCTCAAGAACTCAATCCTTTGAATAATAAAATAATAAAATCATAAGCATCAACATTCAACACATAAGTATCTTCCACCATTTTATTATATACAAATGGAAAACACGTGGCAGTATTTGTCCAAAGCTACCACATGTCAAGCAGAATGCATTGTCATACATGCCACATGGTAGAGATATGACAATGTCTTCTGCTTTAATTTATATATAGATTAGTTTAATTTTTTTTTTTTTTTTTTGGGTCCTTTTAGACTTTTAGTATCTGGAGGTATCTTCCGTTCATTTACAATTAATTAACTTTGTTTTTAAAAAAAAAAACAATTACTTCTTTAATGGATCCTTTTAGTATTCGAACTTTTGAGGTCTCTTCCGGTTTTTTATTTTGGGTTTTACTTTATTGTATGTGTACAATAAAGTGAGAAAAAAAAAAATTTGGAAGGCTATTAATTTTTTTCCTTTCCTTTTTTAAAGGGAAATGGTGTGGAAATAATAACATTTGGTGTGGAAATAACACCACCCTTTTTAAATAAGGAAAAACAATATGAAGAATTAATAGTAGACAATTAAGGGCATTTTTTATTTAGGAATTTATGAAAATAGGAAATTAGTGGAATTAATAGATCACATTTAATAGTGAACATTATATGAAGAATTAATAGTAGACAATTAAGGGCAAACCTTCTTTTTTCATTAATTATATACAAATGGCAAACACGTTGCAGCATTTGTCTAACTAAGCTACCACATGTTAAGCAGAATGCATTGTCATACATGCCACATGGCAGAGATATGGTAATGTCTTCTACTTTAATTTATATATAAATAGATTATAGATTAGAGCCATCAATTTAAGGGAACAAACGAATTGACACAAGTCCCAAATTATTTATGAACAAGACCTTGACTAACTCCAAATTATATAGTTAACAATAAAAAATAAAAACCAAAAATTATAACCAATAGACGTTCCTTAACAAGGGTTGTAAAATTTAACCTAATGAGATGGCATAAATTATCCACAAATTCATCAAGTCAATGACAGGATTGAATATAGGGATTAACCACATTTTCTTACTGGTAGGGATCCATCTTTAATTGCTTTTGGACAATTTTAATTGGTGATTCCTAGAAGCTACCTATCAGAGGATGCATGTTTGATGTTTCAGAAAATTTGTCAAGTCAATGGCAAGCTATATGGAATCAATCATATTTTCTTGCTGGTAGAGGGATCCATCTTGAATTTCTTTTGTACATCATTTTAAGGGATGCATGTTTTCAAAGACTAAAGACTTCATTGACAATTTAGCTAGGAAATTTGTTCCTATTTATTCTTTGCTAGAATGACTGAGTTTTCCATCCAATTTAACCGTAGTTTTAGACAGATGGGTAGTAGGCGTGCAATTCTGTCCAATTGGAAAATTAAATTCTTATTATCAAAAGTTTGGGGGGACATTGAAAAATAAGTAAAAGATTATGGTGAAAAAGTGTAATTTACCCCAAGAAAAATGAAATGTTTAAAGTTGTCAAGGTAAATTACACTTTCCACCCTAATTTTTCTCCAATTTTTCAATATTCCCCAAACTTTCGATTGTAACAATTTACTCCCCAATTTGAGAGAATTGCATGCCCAATACCCCATCTATCTAAATTGGGTTAAATTGGATGAAAACTAACTCGTGGGGCCACATTGAAATTAAATTTCAAAAAATACTCTTATTGGAAAAAGTAAATCATCAAAACTTTACTCCCTGCCTTTTGCACATGACTAAGTTTTCTATCCAATTTAACCCCGATATAGACGGAGAGGATACTAAGCGACCACCACCACCAACCTTGCAACACAAAGACATTTTGGGGCTTGAACATCGGTTTGGGTGGAAAGCAGTATCGATAGGTTATGGATGTGTAGTGATATTTGGAAGTTTTTGGGATATCTTGTGTTTAAAATTGGAAAGCCAAAATGGCTTGTGAGAATGGTTGAATTAGAGCAACATATCATGCTAAGAAGGCTGAAGAATAATGCCCGCAGACGTCATGGAAGAAGAAATTAGTCCACACATGCAATTTAAGCATAGTTTTGCCAGAGTTTTTAATGAAGGTTTCAGAAGCATGTTGTTTCATATTGTAATAGTGTTGATTTCTTTTTCTTTTCTTTTTTTTTTTTCTTTTCTTTTTTGGTTTTGTGCGAGCCTTTTGTATTTTTTTTATCAAATTACATTTCAAAATGGAAGTTTGTCCAAGTTTGTTGTGAGAACATCATTGTCCATCCATTAAGTTCATTGCACATGTAAACACAATATTTATAATTATAGCATTATAGTTTAGTGATTTAATGTCCATAAATTGATAAATTACAGCGCATATAGTGACATAATATAAATTTATAATGATATATATACATGACCCCCGGGGCAGGGCAGCACTCCCTCTGCCACTGTCTACTGACACTGTATTTTCTAACTAACTTAATAAAGAGAAACATCTCAGTGGATAGTCTTTTCAATTACAATGGCACCGTCATTGGAAGCAGCCATGAATGTCCATGTGAGGTTCTCTCATCTAATCAGGACAGTAGGAGAAAGAAACATTTATTGACCAAAGACTGGGTAGAATTATATGAGCACAGAACCTCTCACATCCTCAAGGTCGTCTAGTCAATGGTGGATGGGACACAGGGAAGCATATTTTCTTACTGGTGGGGATCTATATTTAATGCTTTTGGAAAATTTTAACAATGATTCGTGGAACCTGAAAAAGTAGTGAAGAGAAGTCATCAAGTAGTACTAATTTCCTTGAACATTCCTAATTATTACCTTCTCTTTTTGTTTTCCCTTAACTAATTAATTAATAACTTTTCATTTCAAAATTTAGTAAATTACGATACATCAACAATTCTTACCTTGTAGATGTGATATAGTTCAGCATTCGTTAATGATACTGACGGAATTAAACCCTAACGACGATCCATCATACAATGACGAGGTAATTAAATGTTACAGCTGTAGACAGCTTTAACCCCACGGTGCACAGATATCATCTTTAAAACCCTAGCAATGAAAGTCAAAAGCATAATTTAAGGACTAGAATCAAGGCAATCAACACGGTTACAAATCAGGACTAGACGGTTACAAATCTAGGATATTAAAGCCACTTAATATCCACAAACGGCTAGAAGACCAGGCGCTCCCTATATAAATCCAGGGAATTCTCAGACAAAGGTATTCACTCTTTTTCTCATCTCAAAACTCTCTGAATCCGTGTTCTCACTCTTAAATCATTGCATTCTTTGCTGACTTAAGCATCGGAGGCTCCCCCCGCCGGACCACCGCCGGTGCAACCTCTTGTTTGTTTTCTCTGTTTTGCAGGTATTCAATCGTCAGAGAGAGCATCGTCCATTCGAGTCGACCAGTGCGCAAGCCCACTGATTTTTAGGCATTATCAGTTGGCGCCGTCTGTGGGAACGACTTAGTAAGCCACTGTCGTTCTTAGAGCAAAAAGGGCCACACACAGGTCGATAGCGATTATGGAAGGAGCTCCCAACGACGGAACCAGTGCTGACCCCGCCATGACCCCGATTGAGAGGCAAATGCAGGTCATCGCCACCAGCATTCAGGACCTCGCTCGAGAAACATCTCGACAGAATCAAGAGTTATGGTAGGCCATCAGGAAGGGGACCCAAACCCTCCACGACAACAACCAACCTCCTCCGCGGGGTGGGAACAGGTCGAACGACCAAGAAGCTAACAGCCATCAAGCCTCTCGTCGTAGGGACGGCGAGGTTGAGAGAACTCCGCCCCGGAGCAGGCACGGAGCAAAAGCGCAGGAAGTTCCGCACCACCTAGCCAGCATAAGACAGCTAAAACAACGAGGTCGTCCAAACAGCCAGAACGACCAGACAGGTCGTCCAAACAGCCCGAGCGAGAAGACCGACATGGAAGCCCATCCAGACGACCTGATCATCCAGAACGATCCTCAAGAGATCCGGATGATAAAACGACACGCTTGGAAAAAGAATTACGAGAAATGAGGAAACAAATGGGGGATATGAAAAACAGCCTAAGAGCGAAAGCTGCTCGCAACCTAGACAATCTCGTGCATCGGGCTGATTCTCCGTTCATCCCAAGTATTGCAGACTTCCCGCTCCCATCCAGATTCAAGGTACCATTACTAGAAAACTTCGATGGAACCAAAGACCCATTTGACTACCTAGAGGCCTTTAAGACTATCATGCAGCTGCAAGCCGTCCCTGAAGAAGTAATGTGCCGAGCATTCCCCCTGGGGCTGAGGGGATCTGCAAGGGTATGGTTCAACAAGCTCGAGTCAGAGTCGATCGGTTCATTCGTCCAGCTCAGCCGTGCATTCATCAATCACTTTATTGGCAGCCAGCGAAGGGGACGACCGCCAACCCACTTGCTCAGCGTCAAGCAAATGGAAGGAGAATCATTGAGGGCATTTGTACACCGCTTCAACGAAGAAGCGATGAAAATAGATCGACCAAAAGAAGATGTCACGGTAACAGCCTTCATGGCAGGGCTGAGAAAAGGAGATTTCCTCTATGAACTCTGTAAGGATCCCCCAGAAACAATGTCAGAACTAATGTACGAAGCTACGAAACACATGAATGCAGAGGACGCCCTCGAGGCTATGGACGACCCACCACCGAAAAGGCGGAAGGAAGCTGAGGATCGCAAACCTGAACCTTCCAAGCAAAAAGTCCCAAAATTCACCAAAACCCCGGAACGTAAACGAACGACCGCACCCCCCGTGAAATTCAGCAGTTTCACACCTCTGAACACACCTATAGACAAACTACTATTGCAGATACAAAACGACCCATCACTCCGGTGGCCAGGTAAGATACGTTCAGATCCTAACAGCCGACCTAAAAACTTATATTGCAGGTTCCACAGAGATCACGGACATCTTACAGAAGAGTGCGTAGCCTTGAAGGAACAAATCGAGACACTCATCCGGCAGGGCAAACTGCAGAAGTATGTCAGTCGTCCAACAAATACCCGTCCGGCAAAGCCTCCAGTACAGAGGGAACAGGCCGAGCACAACAGGCCAGGACCTGTAGGAGAAATCAGAACCATCGTTGGAGGACCAGCATCGGGAGGAACCTCAAGAGCCTCAAGGAAAGCATATGCGAGGCAAGTACACAAGATCATGGTCGTCCAGCGTCCGCCCAAGAACATCCGCCTCGACGACCAGATCATCTCTTTCAGCGAAGAGGACGCTAGAGGCACTCATCAGCCCCATGACGATGCCCTAGTGATAACAATTAACATTGCAGATTTCACCACGAGGCGAGTAATGGTGGACAACGGGAGTTCGGCCGATATACTCTACCTCCCCGCTTACTAACAGATGCGACTTGACAAGGACAAATTACGCCCCATGGATGCACCACTCGTGGGATTCACAGGTGACAAGGTTTGCCCGGTCGGTATTGTGACTTTACCAATCACGGTTGGTACTCACCCAAAGACGGTCTCGAAGACGGTCGATTTCCTCGTCGTCAACTGTCCCTCAGCGTACAACGCAATAATTGGACGACCAACCCTCAACCGTCTCCGAGCCGTGACCTCCACATACCACATTCTCCTCAAATTCCCCACTGAGCACGGGATAGGGGAAGTCAGAGGAGATCAAATAGCAGCCAAAGAATGCTACCTTGCCTCCCTCGGGTCGGGGGGACAGAATCAGACGATGAGTATTGAGGAGCAGAAGGTTCTAATGAAGCCTTCTGGGGAGCTGGACACCATCGAGCTAGAAGATGGACGACCAGACAGGACAACCAAGATTGGAGCTAACCTTCCTCCAAAAATAAAAGAATCACTTGTCCAGTTCTTAAAAACTAACAAAGATGTTTTCGCATGGAGTCACGAAGACATGCCAGGTATCAGCCCTTCCATCATTTCACACAAATTAAATGTTGACCCCTCTCTCCGCCCAATAAAACAGAAACGAAGAGTCTTCGCACCAGAACAGAACAATGCCATCATGGAAGAGGTGGACAAACTCCTGACAGCAAACTTCATCAGGGAAGTGTTCTACCCCGACTGGCTTGCCAACGTAGTCATGGTAAAGAAAAGTACCGGGAAATGGCGAATGTGCGTCGACTTCACCGACCTAAATAAAGCATGTCCTAAAGATAGCTTCCCTCTCCCAAGAATAGACCAGCTAGTCGACTCGACAGCTGGTCATAAACTACTAACATTTATGGATGCATTTTCAGGTTACAACCAGATAGTGATGGACGAGAGCGATCAAGAAAAGACGTCCTTCATCACCAGCAGAGGACTGTTCTGCTATAAAGTGATGCCTTTCGGACTGAAGAACGCCGGAGCCACCTACCAACGACTGATGAACAGGATGTTCCACGACCAAATTGGCCGAAACGTCGAAGTTTACGTTGACGACATGTTAGTAAAATCCAAGGAGGAGGACGATCACCTGGACGACCTCAGAGAAACTTTCCAAACACTCCGTAAATACCAGATGAAGCTGAACCCAAGTAAGTGTGCATTTGGTGTTTATTCAGGAAAATTTCTTGGCTTTATGGTTTCACAGAGAGGCATCGAAGCAAATCCAGACAAGATCAAAGCAATCTTAGAAATGCAGCCACCAAGGAACACCAAAGAAGTGCAAAGACTGACGGGAAGGATAGCCGCACTAAATCGGTTCATGTCTCGATCCACAGACAAGTGCCTACCCTTCTTCAAAACATTAAAGAAGGCGTTTGAGTGGACCAACGAGTGCCAACAAGCATTCGAAGAGCTCAAGAAGTACCTGACAAAACCACCCCTGCTTAGCCCGTCTAAACAAGGCGAAGAGCTCTACCTCTACTTGGCTGTTTCACCGACTGCCGTCAGCTCCGCACTAGTTCGAGAAGAAGAAAGACGACAGCTGCCCGTCTATTACACAAGCAGAGCACTCAGTGGGGCCGAGGAAAGATATCCGCCCATGGAAAAACTGGCATTCGCCTTAGTGACGGCAGCAAGAAAACTCCGCCCATACTTCCAAGCCCACACGATAGTATTGCTCACCAACCACGTGTTACGAAAAGCAATGAACAAGCCAGACGCATCTGGGCGACTCATCCAGTGGTCTATTGAACTTAGTGAATTCGACATCGACTACAGACCACGAACTGCGATCAAAGCTCAAGCCCTGGCAGACTTCATAGCAGAGTTCACCTCGAAAGATGACGAGCCAACCGAAGACGTCGAACAGACATCAAAGTGGACCATGAACATAGACGGATCATCGACAAAGGACTCAGGTGGAATTGGTGTGGTCTTAAAATCACCAGAAGGCGATACCATCAAGCAAGCTGTACGGCTCCAGTACCCCACCACCAACAACGAGGCTGAATATGAAGCCCTCTTGACAGGACTCGAAATGGCCAGAGCACTGGGAGCAACAGAACTAGATGTGCTTAGCGATTCTCAGCTCGTCGTAGGGCAAGTAAACGGAGATTACGAAGCAAAGGAAGGACACATGCAACGGTACCTGCACCAGGCCCGGCATCAAATAAACCAGTTCCAGAAGGTGAAGCTCAGCTGCATACCAAGAGAACAAAACACAGAAGCTGACCAGCTAGCAAAATCTGCTTCATCAACAACGGCCAGCGATAAGATAAAGGTCGTCCAGCAATCAAGCCTGCAGATAGCCGAAATGAACCCCGTTCACACCGGAAACTCCTGGATGATACCAATAATCTCCTACTTACAGAGAGGGACGCTACCAGGCGACAGACACGAAGCCAGACGATTGAAGGTACGCGCTTCACGTTTTCTCATGTTGCAGGGAACACTATACAAGAGAGGCTTCTCTCTCCCTTACCTCAGATGCCTGGCACCAGACAAAGCTGACTACGTCATGAGGGAGATACACGAAGGTGTTTGCGGTGACCACTCAGGCGCACGGGCCTTACAAAGGAAGATCATCAGAGCTGGGTACTACTGGCCGTCTATGAAAGCTGATACCTATTAGTTCGTCCAGCACTGCGACAAGTGCCAACGGTTCGCCAATCACCTGCATTCACCTTCGGCAGTGCTGGTACCAATGACAGCCCCCTGGCCCTTCGCGCAGTGGGGCTTAGACATCATGGGACCATTCCCAATTGGAAGACGGCAGCTGAAGTTTCTAGTAGTTGCGATCGATTACTTCACCAAGTGGGTAGAGGCAGAGCCACTGGCGACCATCACAGAAAGAAACATACAGAACTTCGTATGGAAGGCGGTAATCTGCAGGTTTGGGATTCCACGAGTACTCATATCAGACAACAAGAAGCAATTCGACAACCCCAGATTCAGACAGTTCTCTTAAGAGCTGGGCATCCACAACCATTATTCATCTCCTGGCCATCCGCAAGCCAACGGACAAGTCGAGGTCACGAATCGTTCACTACTCAAACTCATCAAAACCCGACTTGAGGGGGCAAAAGGACTATGGCTAGAAGAACTTTCGAGCATACTTTGGGCCTACAGGACAACAGTCAGAATACCAACAGGCGAAACACCGTTTCGAATGACATTCGGTAGTGAAGCAGTGGTACCCGTCGAAATAGGACTGACGACATTTCGGACTTCAACATATGACGAACAAGGAAATGAAGAACAACTCTGGATCAACCTCGATCTAATTGATGAAGTCAGAGAAACAGCGGAAGCGAGAATAAAGAGATACCAAGAAAAAATGGCACGACACTACAACTCAAGAGTCAGGCCCAAGCAGTTGTCAGTTGGTGACCTCGTCCTGCGAAGGGTTACCTTAGCCACCAGGAATCCTTTCGAAGGCAAGCTTGGCCCAAACTGGGAAGGACCCTATAAAGTAATCGAAGTACGACGACCAGGCACGTATCACTTAGAAGACATGAATGGACAACGCTTGTCGCACCCATGGAACGCCGAACATCTAAGAAGATACTACCCCTAAAAAGAAACAAATCTTGTAAAGAAGTGAAAATACATTGAATAAAGAAATAAGGGTGGACGTAGGCACTATTGCCGAACCACGGTAAATCGTATGTGTCAACTCATTCACACGAACCATGCAAAGCAATCCAAGTTAAACTGCATCGTCCAACACGATCTTTTAACTTAGACAAATATACCAAGTTAAACTGCATCGTCCAACACAATCTTTTAACTTAACCAAAGTTAAACTGCATCGTCCAACACGATCTTTTAACTTAAAGTTAAACTGCATCGTCCAACACGATCTTTTAACTTAACCAATGTTAAACTGTATCGTCCAACACGATCTTTTAACGAATATCCGAAGTTAGATTATATCGTCAAAACATAACCCCTTTAACTCAAAATAGGGTTAAGATACCTCATCCAAAAAAAAAAAAAAAATGGTATGTTTAAACAAATCTCAAAAGATGAATTATATCGTTCTTTTAAATTAAACTGTATCACCTACTGCAACCTTTTAACTTAGATAAAATTCCCTAAACCTTGCCAAAAAGGCATGGTCCTCTAAATCGCATCGTCCCAAGTTTAAACATCCTAGCTAAAAAATACATAAGTAAAACATCATTCAAAACTAACAAAGAAGATCATGAACAAATAGAGAGTTCTCGTCAAAATAAAAACTTTGTGCACCGCCTTAAGACGACGAAACATGCACAGAACAAGCAAGTATCATAGTATTTAAACGCCCTAAACACGGGCACCCAATAAATTGTTTAAACACACTTGAAAACGCCCTAAACACGGGCCCACAAAGTTGGAAATACTTCAAAAAAAGAAAATCACACTGATTCTACTTAGAAGAAACGTCGTCATCGCCAGCCTGGTCCTGGGAAACGCCAGCCACAGAGTCCTCATCGTCATATGGTTGAAGGGCCGAGAAATCTAACCCGGGGAAGCGCTGGACGGCTTGCTTTCTAAAGGCCTCGAAGCCAGAAAGGAAATAACGGGTGTTGATGTCTTCGAAAGCCTCGGACGCTCTGAACTCAGACACCGCCGCCTCCTTGGCTCCCTCGATCTGGCCGACGAGATGCTTAAGGTCGGCAACAGCTTTGTCCTTGGCATCAACGGCCGCCTTAACATCGTCATCTCTAGCCTTAAGTTCCGTCTTTAACTTCTCCGTCTCAGCCAAAGCTTCTTTTCTTTCCTTCGTCAGCTCCATGACGGCTCTTTTAGCACTCTTCATCTCCGCCTCGTCTGCAATGGACTTTGCTCTAAGCATGGCTAGATCCTCCTCGACTGAAGCGCACCTCCGAGCCATCACCATGGCCTCCGTCAGACCCTACGTGTATGGCTAAGTCAGAAGCCAAAAAATAAAACAACAAAGCAAGGTAAGTAAAATGGTAAAAAGGCTGAAGACCATACCCGCATCAAGGAATGTACCATAAGCAGCGAGAGGTCCTCCGTATGGGCCACAGCATATTCGTCCATATCTAGAGAGGTTATGGCGTTCTTAGCTCGGGCCATTGCGACGAGAGGGCTCTGGTTTATCGTAGAAGCAGCCGTGGGAGGAGTGAAGTCAGAATCCACCAGAATGACGGGCGGATCTCTTTGGCCAGAAGGGACGGCAGTTGGAATGACGGGAGGCGTGGGGGTTGGTGCAGAAGGACGTGGGGGCGCTTCCTCAGCCCGCTTGGAAGATCCCTCGTCAGGCTTCTTGCGTTTCAGGCTAATAGGAGCGGCTGCCACCTCTCCCGATTGGGCCAGTTGCTTTAGACGGCTCTTGTTCAGCTTCATCATGCTGATACCTGCGAACGAAAGACGCACAAAGGTCATAAGGCAATAAAACGAATAAGACAAATGCCATACCCATACATTGACAAGACTTACGTTTCTTGTTGGCTCTCGCTAAGGCCTTGACCGCGGAACTTGGGACGGGCCTAGTGAAAACGTCGCGAGCAGGTCCGGCTCGATGAAAATGGTGTACCGTCGGTCCTCTATGTCCAAAATCCGTGAGATCCTCTCCTGCCAAACGGAATTCAGAAGCGGACGATCCAAAGCTGCGAGAACGACAGAAGAAACACATCAAAAAAAAAAAAAAAACAAAACATATAACAAGACAACAAAAGAAGGACACACACCAGACGACGAGGGCACCCCCCAAGTCCTACGGACTCCAACAAAGTCATTTGGGCCCTCTTGCGGCAGCTTCTCCCAATTGTCGCCACACACAAAGAAGTACCCGTCCTTCCAAATCCTGTCGGACGAGGGCAATCCTTGGACGACCCTAGAATTTGCGTCCCGGTTCTTGAACGTCCAAAAGCCCCGGGAGAGCGCAATCTGGACGGGCTCGTAGCAGAAGAGGAACTCATCGACGGTGAGATCCTCCTCCCCATTGCTACTGACCCGCCACATCACCATGCACGAGATGATCGTGCGCCAGCCATTGGGGTTCACTTGCCCCGGGGCCAAAGAAAGAAAATCTAACAACTCCCTGACGAATGGCTGTACAGGGAAACGAAGACCGGCCTTAAGGTCAGCCTCGTAGAAAGCCACGTCACCCTCATACTTAGGGCAACATGCTCTCTCGTCGGAGTCTGGGATTCTTATGACGACGTCATCAGGAATCTGATAACGACGTCTAAGCCTATCAATATCATCCTCGTTAAATTTACTAAAATAGGACATGGCCTTCCATGACCTATCTACCCTAGGAAGGGGACGGGAACCCGAAGTACTCGGGACCGCTCCGGACGAGACTTCTCTCGTCATCCCCCCAGTGGACTCATCAGAGAGTCCCTCCGGCAACTCCTCCGAGAGTGGACGAGGCCACTCCGCCTCATTGGCCACCATTCTATTCCTAACGGCCTCCCACGTATTGATGGCCGGACAAATCACGGAGTAGAGCTCCGTCGATAACCGGTGAAGCACACAATCGGGGGACACAAAACCCTCGATCGGAGGAGGACCTAAGCCGTTCTCGGCGAACCTAGACACCCCAACGAAAAACGACTTGAACGATAGACTCAAGGAATCCAGGTTGACCGGAATAGACCCACAGAGGAGAATCGGAAAAAGAAAGAAAAAGAAAGGAGAGGAGGAAACTCACCGGAAAACGCTAGAGGAGGAGAGACTCAGACGTTCGGAGGAAAAATTTTTGGTAAACAAGAAAAGCCCCTTGAACTCGGTATAAAAAACCCCACAAAACCCTTCCACATTCAAAAAACTGCCAAAAATCCGACGAAACGACGCCTCGAAAGCACCGACCAGTCGCATGACGACACGTGGCATTCGCGCCGAAGCGATGCCTCTTCATTAAAGACAAAAATCTGACGAAGCGGCGCCTCGAGCGCAACAACCAATCACATGACGACACGTGTCATAAAACCTGACGCAGCGATATCTCGAGCATGACGACCAATCATGCGACAACACGTGTCACTCACAGCCGAAGCGACGCCATGTTCATTAATTGCAAGGGCCTGACGATGTAACATCCCCGACACGCCGACCAATAGAAAGACGACACGTGTCACCTGCCGCCGGGAACATCATTTCGTCATTGAATGAATTCCCCACTTCCCGAGGCAAAGTAAAACCCCCACTCCACCTCAGTACCCCGCACATCGTCAAAATATGACGATAGTACGGAGTAGGGGGCATCTGATACTAACGGAATTAAACCCTAACGACGATCCATCATACAATGACGAGGTAATTAAATGTTACAGCTGTAGACAGCTTTAACCCCACGGTGCACAGATATCATCTTTAAAACCCTAGCAATGAAAGTCAAAAGCATAATTTAAGGACTAGAATCAAGGCAATCAACACGGTTACAAATCAGGACTAGACGGTTACAAATCTAGGATATTAAAGCCACTTAATATCCACAAACGGCTAGAAGACCAGGCGCTCCCTATATAAATCCAGGGAATTCTCAGACAAAGGTATTCACTCTTTTTCTCATCTCAAAACTCTCTGAATCCGTGTTCTCACTCTTAAATCATTGCATTCTTTGCTGACTTAAGCATCGGAGGCTCCCCCCGCCGGACCACCGCCGGTGCAACCTCTTGTTTGTTTTCTCTGTTTTGCAGGTATTCAATCGTCAGAGAGAGCATCATCCATTCGAGTCAACCAGTGCGCGAGCCCACTGATTTTTAGGCATTATCAGTTAACATGGTGTTTCTAGCTTATACGAGTAGAACCCACTGAATCATGTGTGCTAGTACACAAATTTTGGTTTTTTTTTTTTTTTTTATGCAGAAATTTGTAATCTAATTTATATGAGGGGGATCAAAACACATCCTCTTTGAGGGATGGGTTAATTTTGGGCTTTTATGATTGTATTTTAGTTTTAGATACCTTCTCTCTCTCTCTCTTATTGTTTTTATTTTTTATTTTATAACCATTTCATCCTTGATTATTTTTTATGTTCTCACCTTAAAACTTTTGCTCTACATTCATGATAATAATAATAATAAAATGAGGGTTCCCTCCACTCTCCTCTTTTCTCTACCTCTACTCTACTCTTTCCTTTATCTCCCTACATTCAAATATAAGGTAAAACAATAAGAGTTTAAGACCCCTTAAGTAGGAAAAAAAAGACAGGATATTCTTGTCCTTGTCCTTTTCCTTTTTCTTATTATTGGATCTTATTTTTCTATATATCGAAAAATAATTGGTCCATGTGTATATGTACAATGATAAATATTCTTTCCCAATTAAATTCACTATTCCGTGTCAATTAATTTTCCCCTTAAGGCCTTGATGAGTGGTAGGTCTTTAACTATGGGTCCACATAAATGCATTCCTAGAACCATTCAAGTTGGCAAAACATCTTTGTTTTTGGTCTTTGGAACCTTTGGCTTCTTAGGAACCAAATCATATTCAATCCATCCCATAAACTACTTGATCCGATTGCTTTGACCTTCTCCTTTACTTCTTAATCTCTATATTTGATGGGAGGTGCAAGTTCCTCTAACCTTCCAAATTGATATCCTGTAAATGGACAACACCGCCAACTGGATGGGCCAAACTTAACACTGATGTTTCTTCTTTGGGTAACCCGAGGCTGGCTGGTGGGCCGTGGGAGGGGGGAGGGGGGAATGATAAAGACACCAATGAGGTAGGGATTGTGGGCTTTTCTTGAGCTATTGGAGTTGCTTCGAGTATTCAGGCTGAGTTGATTAAAGGATTGCTTGATGCTAGGCCTATAATTGAGAATCACTTGCTTAGAGATTAAAATGGACTCCTATGTTACGATTGATCTGGTGAACTCTAATAAGAATCTATACTATAATATAAAACCGAAACTTTTTTACTTTTAGTTGACCTCATCATGTTGCGCTACATAAGCTTTTGAAATCTCACAATTTTATACCTCATTATTTTAATATATATTTTCTAATTGAATTTAA
>BKZX01026431.1:29004-47225 GCA_014362285.1 Fagus crenata
AAAAAAAAAAAAAAAAAAAAAAAAAAAAAAAAAAAAAAAAAAAAAAAGGGTAAAAGGAATCAAAATTAATTTAGATTTAATTTTCCTGTGCATCGCACAGGTTTGCGACTAGTACTAATGTATTTTCAATCTCTATTGTGGATGATTGCAAGTACCTCCTCGGAAGACTTGAGCATCTTAGGATCAACCACATTTTTAGGGAAGCAAATACATCATACATGCACTGACCTATTTTCTAAGGTTTACTGTGTATAGCAATTAGATTTTATCTCTTATGTTATCCCTCCAGCGCATGTGCTGGAGGGTTTGAAGTTTGATACTTCTGAAACATTGTGTACTTGATTAATTTGTTCTTAATGAATTTCCCCTATTACCAAAAAAAAAAAAAAAAGAAAAAAAGAAGAAGATATTCTTTTGTATAGTTTAGATCTTCACTCTTGTTGAGCAATGTTGATCTAAGAAGCACAAAATACAATATCACTATTGACCAAGATATTGCATCTAATCTTTACTTACTATCATTGCCATATTTGATTTGGGAGTGGCTAAAGGCATCTACATTGATGATAAAAATAGATCTAATGAGATACACTATAAGTCTAATGTAATACAAGTGTTGGTTAAGTAGTTCTAGGGCATTGGTCACTTTGATTCCATGTACTGAGGATGTTTTCAGTAGTTGCCTTCTATGTATTGTATTGTTTACTGTTCTCATTTAGAATTTCTCTAATTTAAGGTGACTGATACGTGCCATGATGATAAATAAAGCACTTCAATTAATAACTTTTTGGAAAAAAAAATACACAAACCACCCTTGAGGTTTGGGCTAATGACACACTCTACTTGGACATTTCAAAAATACCCAATTTGCTCCCTAAGCACAAATAATAGACTTCACACATTTTTTACAACAATGCCACAACACAACAAATTTTACAACTGCTAAGATAAAAGATTATGATTAGCGCAACATCACTTTCACATAGGACCGTCATTGACATCACTTTTACTATACATTACAAACAATTTACCACTTAAAAAGTTGTAAAATTTGTTATAGATTTTGTTATGGCTTTAAGATTATTGTTATTTTTATGGGTGATACTTTGGACAAACAATGCAATAGACACAATAAATTTCATAATATGTTGGTGAGAGCTTGTGAATAGTGTAACATCACTTTTATTGTAGAACAATCACAATCTATCACTTTAGGAGTTGTAAAAAATATTGTGCATAGGAACGAAATTGGATATTTTTGAAACATCTAGATAGTGCCTAACATTAGCCCAAACCTCACGGGTGTTTCTTAAGAGTCTTACCCTTACTTTTTCTATCATGTCTTATGAGTCTTATTGATAACAAGTGGATAAATGTCTAGTATGATTGTTATATTATCTAATTTGTACAGATTAAGAGTTCCAAAAGTGCCATATAGACCATCTTATTGGATTTTTTTTTTTTTTTTTTTTTTGAATTGATGATAGAAATACACACACACACACTACATTAGCTTTGTATAAGTGGGGGATCAAACCCACGCCCTTTAGGGGTGGGGATCAAGGGAGGGGGCTACACCACTAGACCAAATGCCTAGTGGGCTTATTGGAAAATTCTTAGGTGAATGTAAAATTCTTAGAATAAAGCTTGATCATTATTTGAAGGAGGAAGTGAGTTTTCATTTCGTTGGTCTCAGTTTCTATCTGGTTGGGGTTTTTATAAAAAAGTTGTGAAAACATTATGTATAACTCTAGCATTATAATTTAGTGATTTTGTGTCTTTAAATTGATAAATTATATTGCACATATAATGACATAGTATAAATTCAAAATGATAATTATAGCATAACCCCCGGGGCAGGGCAACATTCCGTCTGCAATTTTTTGTCAAACTTGATAAAAAGAAACAAATAAGTGGTCCGTCTTTTCAATTACACATTTTTTTTTTATATAATTGTCTTTTCAATTACACTAGGACCATATTGGAAGCTACCATGTGATGTGAGGTTGTCTTATCCAATCAGGACGGTAGGATAAATCATCATTTTGTAACCAAAGACTTGGTAGAAGAATATGAGCACAAAACCTCTCGTTGATCCTCATGGTCGTCTAGTCAATGTCCTTACCTGTGGCCTGTGGGGATCCATGTTTAATACTTTTGGACAATTTTGACAATGATTCGATGAAGCTATCAAAAAGAAACAAATAAGTGGTCCGTCTTTTCAATTACACTAGGACCATATTGGAAGCTACCATGTGATGTGAGGTTGTCTTATCCAATCAAGACAGTAGGATAAATAATCATTTTGTAACCAAAGACTTGGTAGAAGAATATGAGCACAGAACCTCTCGTTGATCCTCATGTTCGTCTAGTCAATGTCCTTACCTGTGGCCTGTGGGGATCCATGTTTAATACTTTGGGACAATTTTGACAATGATTTGTGGAAGCTATCAAAAAGTAATGACGACTTCATATTACGTGCACACTAGACACTAATAGAGAGGACAAAGAATTTTACACCATAAAACCCCATTGATACGTTAATATCGTGACCATCATATACATTTTCAACATTCCATCTGACCAATAATTGTGCAACAACTTCAAAAAATAAAAAAATTGTTCAACTTTATTGTTGCACAACCCTTCATTATTGATGAATTTTACCACTGATAGACTTATAAATTATACCTCATAGTTTACACACAATCAATCTTTTCTAACCCCTTCTTGGAATATTTTTCTTTTCCTTTTTTTTTTTTTTTAATCTCTTGTCAGTTGCAACAATTCCTCTTTCTGAGCTTTATATTTATCAAGACTATAGGTTACTTTTTTGCACTTTGAACCTATGAAATTGTATACCGAATTTGATTCTTGGTTTTAGCAGTGTCTATAGTAATCATTAATCACGAACCTTCAACATCACGGCAGATGGTAAACAAATTAATTTCATAAATGTTGTGGGACATTATCCATACTTTTAGCACTAAATTCATTTTATTGATCTAGTATAAAACCTTTAAACTTAGACTCTACCCCATAAATTAACTTACTGAAGCGATCCAATACAACTTCGTCAGGAATTCAGGACAATAGGAGAGAACAAAACCTATTTTGACCAAGAGTTGGTACAAAGTTTACATGGACAGATCTTTGTGATCGTTTTGTTGTTTCTAGCATGGCTAATGAAAAAGAAGTATGAGTTGGTCCTCTAAGTCATGAGTACTATGAATTCTGAAATCTCCATTTATTTTTGTGGCTATTGGTTGTAAGTAATTCGTCTTAATATTATTATTTCAGATTATCTTATGCCTTAAAGTTTCTTTGGACATCTACTTGGTTAGCATCTGTAAGTCGAGTGAATGAGGATACAGTTTTGTAATGTTTCACATTTTTCTAAGTATAGTTATATTTTTATCATTTTCAAAAAAGGAAAGTTATATTTCTTTCTCACTTATTTTTAAGCAAAATAAACTATACCAAACAATTACTAGAGAACTTAATGAAAAAAAAAAAAAAAGAAGAAGAAGAAATTTTCATATAAAATAGAAAAAAAAAAAAAAAATGAAAGAAAGAAGTGGATGTAGAAACTAACGTCATATATGATAGCAAAATTGCTCCGTTTTGAGCCTAATCTACCTAGAAGTTCATTAGGTTATTTCCTTATTGGCACTATTTTTCTTTCTTTTAAAAAAATTATAATAAAATCTTCCTTTCAATGATTCCAAGGTCGTCTAGTCAATGGCGGGACACTGGGTACCATCTTTAATGCTTTTGGAATATTTTAACAATAATTAGAGGAAGCTATCAAAAAGAATTCTACACTATAAGACCCCATAAATATGTTAATATTGTGACCACCGTATAAATTTTCAACATTCTATCCAAATTAGAATCAATGGTTGTGCAAGTTTTTTGTTGCGCAACCCTTCATTATTGATGAATTATACCACAGATCGAGGACATATGTTAACTTGGTAGCATAAAAATTAATGTTCATTTACTCACTAGTTACTGACCCTCGTAAATATATACGTTTTTAACAAATCTGTATATATCAAAGAAAATGATTAGGTGTTTGAAAAGTTTTGAAGATTCGCATTAATAAAAGAAAAAAAAATAAAAAATCTACTGACTGCAAACTTCTGAAACCATAATCCTACACCAATTACACGATCTTTCCTAAGTCCTAACCCCTTTTTGGGATTTTTATTTTTTCTTTTGCCACAATTCCTCTTTCTGGGCCTCATATTTATCAAGACCATGTTAACGTTTTGCACTTTTAACCTATGAAATTGGGAAAATTATAGAATACTCTAGGAGTACATTAAATGCGTACTCCCTCCTCTCACATAAGTGGTGGGTCCCACCATGTATTTAATTAACGGGACCCACTACTTATGTGAGAGGAGGGAGTACGCATTTAATGTACTTCTGGAATATTCTATAATTACCTATGAAATTGTATACCCAATTTGATTTTTGGTTTTAGCAGTATCTATAATCATTAATTGCCAACTTTCAACATCACGACAGATGGTAAATAAATTAAATTCATAA
Source organism: Fagus crenata (assembly GCA_014362285.1). NCBI lineage: Eukaryota > Viridiplantae > Streptophyta > Magnoliopsida > Fagales > Fagaceae > Fagus > Fagus crenata. The sequence goes on from BKZX01026431.1 coordinate 33,565, forward strand.
ATTTCATGGGACATTATCCATACTTTCAGCACTAAATTAAGTATGGATTATGCCTTAAGGATGCTTCCGACCTAGCTTGCTAATCCTAATGTCATAAATGATCAAGTTTGCTATAGAAAATATTTTCCTAGTCCCCAAAATCATTAATAGACTTATCTTCTTTAGCAATAAATTGTTCTAAGAACTAAAAATCGTAGCAACAATAAAACATGAACATTAACACTGAAACAGGAAAATGCAATGTTCAAAAGCAAAGCAATAAATTCAACAACCGCAATTTTCTATCAAATAAGTGGTGGGAGTCCTTTATTTGTATAGATTAAGAGTTCCAGAAGTGCCAAATAGACCATCTTATTGGATTTTTTTTTTTTTTTTTTTTTTTGAATTGATGGTAGAAATACACACACACACTACACTAGTTTTGTATAAGTGGGGGATCGAAACCACGCCCTTTTGCGGTGGGGATCAAGGGAGGAGGCTGCACTACTGGACCAAATGCCTAGTGGGCTTATTGGAAAATTCTTTGGTGAATGTAAAAATCTTAGAATAAAGCTTGATCATTGTTTCAAGGAGGAAGTGAGTTTTCATTACATGGGTCTCAGTTTCTATCTGGTTAGGGTTATTAACTTATTATTTAAAACAATTGTGAAGACAATAGGTATAACTATAGCATTATAATGTAGTGATTTTATGTCTTTAAATTGATAAATTTTATTGCACGACATAGTATAAATTCAAAATGATAATTATTGCATAACCCCTGGGGCAGGGCAACATTCCGTTTGCAATTTTCTGTCAAACTTGATAAAAAGAAACAAATAAGTGGTCCATCTTTTCAATTACACTAGGACCATATTGGAAGCTACCATGTGATGTGAGGTTGTCTTATCCAATCAGGATAGTAGGATAAATAATCATTTTGTAACCAAAGAATTGGTAGGAGAATATGAGCACAGAATCTCTTGTTGATCCTCATGGTTGTCTAGTCAATGTCCTTACCAGTGGGGATCCATGTTTAATACTTTTGGACAATTTTGACAATGATTCGAGGAAGCTATCAAAAAGTAGTGACGACTTCATATTACGTGCACACTACACTAGAGAGGAAAAAGAATTCTACACCATAAAACCCTATTGATACGCCAATATCATAACTATCATATACATTTTCAGCATTCCATCCAACCAATAATTGTGCAACGACTTCAAAAAAAAAAATGTTCAACTTTATTGTTCTGCAACCCTTCATTATTGATGAAAAAGAAAGTACACTTTACCCACTTGTGGTTTGACTCATTTATAAGTTGCCTACCCGTGGTTTAGAAACTAACACTTACCCACTTGTGGTCTTTCCTGTTTGCTTCTATTACCCATACGTTAAAAAAAATTACAAAATCTTAACAAAACAAAAAAACACTCTTTCCTTCTCTCCTTCTCTCACCCAATCTCAGCCTTCCTATATTTTCAACGCTACCTCACTACACAACATCTTCCTTTACAGTAGCAACCTCTCTTGTTCTCTCCATCCTCGATCTGCAAGATCCCCAGACTCCAAAACATTGATCTCTCAAACAATTCCTTCCTATATTTGTTAAGATTTTGTATTTTTTTTTTTTTTTTAACGTGTGGATAACGGAAGCAAACGAGAAGGACGACAGGTGAGTAAAGTGTCAGTTTCCAAAACCTCGGATATACAACTTGTAAATGAGCCAAATCACATGTGGATAAAGTGGGCTTTATATTTATGAAGACTATGTTACTTTTTGCACTTTTTGGAAACAGTGGTTATTGATCAAGTTAAAGTTGAACATGTTCAACCCTTCAAAAAAAAAAAATGTTCAAGTTGAACAATAAAGTTGAACATGTTTCGCAACCCTTCATTATTGATCAAGTTAAAGTTGAACATGTTAACTCAAAATTCCTCTTTCTGGGCCTCATATTTATCAAGACCATGTTAACGTTTTGCACTTTGAACTTATGAAATTGTATACCCAATTTGATTCTTGGTTTTAGCCATATCTATAATTATCAATCTTGAACTTTCAACATCACGATAGATGGTAAATAGATTAAATTCATAAATTTCATGGGACAATATCCATACTTTCAGCTAAATTAAGTATTATGCCTTAAGCATGCTTCCGACCTAGCTTGCTAAAATCCTAATGTCATAAATGATCAAGTTTGCTATAGAAAGTATTTTCCTAGTCCCCAAAACAAGACTTATCTTCTTTAGCAATAAATTGTTCTAAGAACTAAAAATCGTAGCAACAATAAAACATGAACATTAACACTGAAACAGGAAAATGCAATGTTCAAAAGCAAAGCAATAAATTCAACAACCGCAATTTCTGTCAAATAAGTGGTGGGCATCCATTATTTATAGCTTTCCAACAATCTTGACAAAATGATTCTTGGAAAATATCATTTGCTCAAGACCACCAGGTCTTATCAGTGAAATTTCGTAAGTGAAAGACTTTCATTGACTTTGGCAGCTTATAAATCTGCATGTTATATTCATCCCATTGCCTCACAACATCAAATATATATTTTCAAATGGAGAGTTTTACATGGAAGTATCAAATCTTGTGTCTACTCTCCTTGCTCTTGCATTCTCAAGTTTCCTTTCCATCATCTTTTTCTTCTTCCTTGTCTTCAATGTCACCATGCTTTGCTCTACTCCAATTTAATAAGTCTCTTTCTCTTCATAGAGATGCTTCTCCTCCTCTTTATAGACCTATTTATGATATGTGTGAAGGTTCTTATCCAAAGACAGCCTCTTGGATGGAGGATAAGGAGTGCTGTAGTTGGGATGGGGTCGAGTGTGACAAAACAACAGGCCATGTCATTGGCCTCGACCTTGGTTGCAGCTGGCTTTATGGCCCCATTCATTCCAACAGTAGCCTCTTCTTTCTTCGCCATCTCAGGAGGTTGAATCTCGCTGGAAATCACTTCAAGGGCTCCCCCCTTCCATCTGAGTTTGGCAAGTTTAAGAGTTTGACTCATCTTAACCTCTCTTATTCTGTATTTTCTAGCCAAATCCCATATGAAATCTCTCGGTTATCTTCACTAGTTTCACTTGATCTTTCTTACAATAGGCTATTAATTGAAACACCAGTTTGGAAAAGAGTCGTTGATAACCTAACTCAGTTGAGGGAACTTCTTTTGGATGAAACAAATATGTCCTCAATTAGACCTAATTCTTTGATGAATCTATCCTCCTATTTGACAACTCTTAGTCTCCATGACTGTGGCTTGCAGGGAAAACTCAAAGATAACATCCTCTGCCTTCCAAGTTTACAAACCCTCAATCTAGGGGGAAATTGGCAGCTTGAAGGTTCTCTTCCAATGTCTAATTGGAGCAGTTCCCTGAAGTTCTTAGATCTCTCTGCCACAAGTTTTTCTGGAGAATTATTTGATTCTATCGGCAATCTAAAGTCCTTGAAGTATTTGGATCTCTATGCTTGCAATAATTTTACTGGGTCAATTCCGGCGTCAATTGGGAATCTCATGCATATTACTTATTTGTCTCTAGCACAGAACAAGTTTACTGGGTCAATTCCAGCGTCAATTGGGAACCTCACGCATCTTACTTTTTTGTCTCTATCATATAACAATTTTAGCGGTGAGATTCAATTACCACTTCCAAATTTTAGGGGTTTTCAACAACCTCATCAAACTAACGTTTTTTAATTATTTTGGATTATTTCAACAGGTTTGTTGCCGTCGTCACTGAACATGCCAATGCTCTCTACTTTATACATGTCGTCAAATTTCCTAAATGGGACACTACCATCTTGGTTGTTCAGTTTACCGTCTTTGGTCAGGTTAGGCCTCGGCGGTAATCAATTGAGTGGTGAGATTGGTGAATTCAAGTCTAATTCATTGGAGGACCTTGATTTGAGTGGTAATATGCTACATGGCTCTATACCTAGGTCAATCTCTAAACTTGTGAACCTTACTTCCCTAGATCTCTCATCAAATAACTTGAGTATTATGTTGGAGTTAGAAAGTTTTTCAAAACTCCAAAAACTCCACGATCTTGATTTTTCATATAACAATTTATTTGTCAGCATTAACAACAATGTCACCTATACAATGCCCAATCTTAAGAGCTTGAACTTGGCTTCTTGCAACATTAGTGAATTCCCACTTTTTTTAAGATGGTTGGGGGATGTGGGGAGGGATTCATTAAGCTTTTTGGATCTTAGTAACAACTTGCTTCAAGGACCATTTCCAACTCTAAATTTTACTGGGTTGCGATATTTCTTTGTCTCCAATAACAACTTAAGTGAAGAAATCCCTTCTTCAATCTGCAATGCAAGTTCACTTGAAGTTCTAGATTTGTCTCATAACAACTTACATGGCATGATTCCAAAGTGTTTGATACACTTTAGTTCCCTCTCAGTGTTGGATTTGCGAATGAATAGCCTTCATGGTACCATCCCCGCAAGATTTGCCAAGGGAAATAAATTGAGGAATCTTAACCTTAATGGCAATCGATTGGAAGGGCCATTGCCATGATCTTTGGCGAATTGTAGGGAATTGCAAGTTCTAGATCTTGGAAACAATAGAATAAATGGTACATCCCTTATTGGTTGGGAAGTCTTCCCAACTTACATGTACTTGTCCTAAGGTCAAATAGATTTCATGGTCTTATAGGCAATCCTACAACCAAATTTCCCTTCCCTAATTTGCGGATCTTGGACCTCTCTACCAACATGTTTAGTGGTCCTTTGCCAGGAAAATTTTTTAAATATTTGAAAGCCATGACGAATGTGGAAGAAGGTGAAGTTAAATTAAACTACATGGGAGAACAGTATTATCAAGATTCTTTAAAGGTGATGATAAAAGGACAGTATATTGAGTTGGTGAGAATCCAAACTTTCTTCACAACCATTGATTTTTCAAAGAATAGTTTTAGAGGAGAGATTCCAAAGATAATTGGAAGGCTTAAATCACTCAAGGGGCTCAACTTTTCTCACAATAACCTTACAGGTTATATTCCATCATCATTTGGACATTTGACCAATCTTGAATGGTTAGACCTCTCTTCCAACAAGCTCATTGAAGAGTAACCACCCAGTGAAAAATCCTTTTCACTACTTAGGATTTATACCAAAACCCTAACAAAATACTCACAGGTTTCAACAAAGTATTTGTTGTACAAGATAAGGCTCTCTCAAAGAGTAATTGTACACAATATGCTCACTCTAATAGTATATCAAGGATTTGATCAATATGGCTCAGAAAATGTTTAGAGAAATTTTCAATCAAGGATTTTGAATGATATGAAAATATAAGCTTGAGAAGGATGGATTGATATATAAGATGTTATCTTTTCTATCTTTGATTTCTCTTGTATGCTTGATGTTTAGAAATGAAGAAAAGGTAGTATTTATAGTCATCATGTTGTCTTTCATTCTTCTTGATTTTCAATCAATCAATTTGCTTTCTTTGAAAACTTTTCTTCTTAAGATTTTTCAACCATAATTGATATGGTTGTCTTGCATGTGAATTTTAATCAAGTTGCTTTCTTTGAAAACTTTTCTTCTTAAGATTTTTCAACCATAATTGATATGGTTGTCTTGCATGTGAATTTCAATCAAGTTGCTTTCTTTGAAAATTTTAAGAGATTTTTCAATTGATATGGTTGTCTTATATTTGAATTTCAACCAATCAAGTTGTCTTTGAAAACTTTAAGAGATTTTTCAATTGATATGGTTGTCTTACATTTGAATTTCAACCAATCAAGTTTGTCTTTGAAAACTTTAAGAGATTTTTCAATTGAAGTTGGTTTTAAAGTTGAGCCTTAAAGATCAAATCTTAATAAACTTTACAAAACCTAACTCTTACTTCTCATATGTCTCGGATCATTGTCTTTGAGCTTGATTTTTTTGTCTTGAGTCTTGATGACTTTGATCTTCAATGAATTTGCAATTTGTCAACTTTGCATTTGCTTGATATTTGAATTGGCCATCTTGGTCCAATTAAATCAATAGTCAAAATTAAGCTTTAAAACATAAATCATTAGTTCATATGAAAATATCATTAATGAACAACTTAAAATCATGATTATCATCAAAACTACATGAATGTCCTTGGATTAATTAGCCAATTAATAATTATTGAAACCTTGAGGCTAACAATTATGACAATCAAGTAATTATTCCCCTTGATTATACTTAAATTATACTCTAAACAATGATTTATTTAGTGTAAAAGTACTTACTAATGCTTAAATTTAATTAAATAATTTTTTACATGTTCAACTTGACTCGATCAACCTAACACTTTGTAAAATAACCAGACAGGTTTAACTGCGTTGAGCTTTTTAAAAGATAAATGAAAAGTGTTTAGGATGAAATTCTTAAAATTTAAAAGGGTTTGATAAAATAAATAATTCGAGGGTTTGGGTTTGGATAGACTTTTTCTGTCCTAAATCCAACCTGCTATTCTTATGATAGTCACTCAGCGTAAAGAGTATAACCATCTGGAGTAACCATGATTACTAAAACAAAACTTTTGTTATATAGTATATGATATAATTTAGTAAAGAGGGACAACATACGAAAAGAAAAAAAAAAAGTAAAGAGGAATAAATATGTGGTTATGACATCATCTTAGACATACTAGCTAATGTCCCGTGTGATACGCGGTGTATTTTGAAATATATATTTAAGCAATTTATCAAATAATATTTCATTGACAACTAGTTAATAATGCCATTCAAATGGCTTCTTTCTAAATTTCCGGAAAGCCAAAAGCAAAATGGAAATGATTTCTCCAAGTTTGAAGAAGGATATAACTGATCTCACTTAGCATTTATTGGAACTATGACAGTTGAAGTACTTTGTGTCATTACTATCCACCACAAAGATCAAATCTGAAGTGTTTTGAATGTAGTGCATGTCTCAATAATGGTTAACAACTTTATTGATAATGAGCAAAACATACAACATATACAAAGATGAAACAAAAAAGGATTAGAGAAAAAAGGCATTCGGCGAACACCGGTCTCATCCTTTTTGATATACTAACGAGAAATAGATGGACTAATCTAAATAGCTTAGGATTAGTATAAAATATATTTCATTATCTTGACATACAATGTGCATTACAACAATTGGAAAACAAAATTAACATATTCTAACTTTACAGCTTCAATGTTATACTAGTCGCAAACCCGCGCGATGCACGAAAACGTCTTAATTTGTGTGTAAATATATAAGAAATTTATTTATAATGTAAACTCGTGAACACCTGTAGCATCAACTTCTTGAATAGTTTCAATTATCATATATATATATATATATATAAGAACTCATACCACAAAACAAAACAAATCCAATTTGACCATAAACACAAAACACACAACTCCAATCAGAAAACCAAGGGGAAAAAAAATACTAACTACTACAAAACTACAACCCAAGGTTCAGAACCCACAAATCCAATAAAAAAAATAAAAATAAAAACTATAAACCTAATAATAACACATACTACAAAATCCACAAATCGAATCAAAGAGCAAAAGGGGAAAAAAATTGCATCTTTCATACACAAACCACCATAGAATCACAGGGGCAAAAAAAAAAATTTCAGCACAGCATCACCAATTGTTAGGGCAGTGAGTAATGGAGAGTTTAAATAGGAGATTGCGGGTGCAATTAATTGGGGAAATGAAGAGGTGAGGGAAAGATCCATGGGAGATGAAGAGATGAGGGAGATGAAGAGGTAAGGGGAGAAAAACTCATAGGAGATGAAGAGGTCAATTGGGGAGATGAAGAGGCGAGGGGGAGAGAGTGTGGGAGATGAAGAGGTGAGGGAGAGAGAGAGTGGGAGATGAAGAGATGAAAGATGAGATGTGAGAGAGAGAGAGAGAGAAAGTGAAAAAGATGGTAGGATGACATAGACGTTTGTAGGTGCAGAGATTATGACGTGGTGGTGTTTAGAGGAGAAAAAAAAAATTTCTCTCTGTTTCAGCTTTTAATTTATACTGATCACAAACCCGCGCGTGCGTGGAAAATTCAAATGTAAATCTTGTTACTAAAGTATCAAGTAGAAGCAACAAATTTCTTTCAACGGTTACAAAATTAATAAATAACATTATTAGGTTCTTAATAATGAATCATGATCAACATTCCCAGCTTTGTTAACTTAGTTTCTCGGATAGGCATGCATTACGCTACACAACGACTTCAATTTATTGGGTTATGTGGCTCTATATGCAGTAATTATTTGCAAAATAAAAAAGAGAGAAACATCACCAAGCTATTTGATTTGGATAGCATGTTGATAGAATACAAAAACTATTCATGTCAACTGGCATTTACATAAGATATTAGGGAACATAATACAATTTATCATTGATTTAAAAATATTTCCATCTCATATATATTGATTAATTGAAATAAGGTCCCCCTGTGAGAGAGAGAGAGAGAGAGAGAGAGAGAGATCTAATACACGAAAAGAGGACCATTTAATTGAAAGTTTTACAACAATGTGTCCATTAGATAATTGGTAGAAGCATAAGTGTTGGAGTCATGCATAGCAGTTGAATAAGTGTAGGTGATAATTACGCAAACTTTGAATAAAAGCATAATATATTTAGAAATAATAAATAAAGTCCAATGGCTAGGCAAGAACCTATATAGAGCAAGGTTATGAGCAGAATTGTAAAGACAAAACTATACTTTGAAGTTTGAACTTTAAAACTGAATCTACTTTTTCTCAACTTTACAGACATTGTATAGCAACAATTTCAAAAAACAACAAAATAAAAGCACAGAGTTTTATATTTAAATTCCTCAGATACAAAGATAATAACCGATGGTTCTCATAAATATGTACAGTGATCAAAAAACAACAAAATGAAAAATAATCTCAAAAGTCTATTACGACAAAATACTGAAAATCTTGATTTTTCTCTACAAATAAAAAGCAATAGAAAGATACTCAAAATGCAGTATTGAAATGAATAGAATAAGAACAAAAGCATCTATTATAAATTCTAGAATAAGAATAGAGATGACTCAAGGATTTTATCATATAGCTTGTGTACATGTACTTAAAATTTTCTGTTGTGTTTTTCCTTTTAACAATGATGATGTAAATACACAAAAATCAGGATCAAACTAAAGAGAATCAAACCATTAAAATAAATGAACCCAAAAAATAAGATTACCTTATACTTCCTAGTCATTGTGCAACACAAACTTAACCAAAAATAAGATCTTATACCTTACACTTCCAATTTGGTGATGGAAAGTTTGGTTCATGTATTTCTTTCAAACATCTTAAGGGAGAAAATAATCACTTGCAACCATACATTAAACAAATGAATAAATTAGTCCAATGTTGGTGTTGGGAAACAAAATGTAAAGTAAGGAAAAGGCCGAATTAAGCAGACCTTAACCAAGATGTGGACCACTATTTGGGTAATCATCCGCTCTGCCTCAAACTGCAACAAACAGACACCACTAATAACTTATTACTAATATGCCTAACAATTGCAATTACAATTACAAACAAAAAACTTAGACTCGCCAATTGTATGTACCTATGTATATTGCATATGACAAACAAATACGGAAGAAGGCAAATATTAACAATCAAATGTGGTAATTTACTCTTCCTCATCTTCTGCATTACCCAAAATTCAGGATCTATGATATGGAAAGGATGCCTAAATACCTACTATTAGCCTCATTTATACTTCTAAGAACCCTACTATTAGCTCATTACAATTTTATACTTGAGTAACACTGCACAGTAGCAACCTCGTAACATTGGGGAATGATATTATATTAATTTGAACGATGGGTTGGGCTTAAGAGGCAGTGAGAGTAGCTTGAACGATGAAGTGGCAGAGACTTTGGCTCTCTGGAACGTAGAGAAGGGCTTGGGAGAAGTTTCTGGAATGAGTGGTATGGTCAGGCATTTTGACGAACACTTTGCAAGCAATTTCTCAAGAGCTCAATCCTTTGAATAATGTTGATCAATTTGAACTTTCAGTTACACACGCATCAACATTCAACACATAAGTATCTTCCACCATTTTATTGAGCCAACACTAAAGAAAATAATAAAACCATAAAAAAAAAACCTCATACCTACGAAGTTAACAAACTCTGACTACTGTTTATCGTGTCCGATCAGGCCCTTACGAAAACCTCAACGCCGTTAATGGGTCTCCACCACGTGCCGATTCTCGCGGCGACCACACCAGCCAGATAGGTGATCTTCTTGCACATCCTAAAGAAAGTGAGTCCTTATAGTCATGGATGCAAAAGATGAGATCTGAAACAGCAATCTTATTAGTTATAAAGAAGAACAACTGACGTCAATCAAAACGAATCACCCTGAAACCCTTCAAAACCCCAAAAATTTGAAACCGTGGAAATTTAGATTTAATGGAGGTTACGGTTTTGGTGGAAGACTTTGAAGGTGCAGCCTCTCTCAATGTATCGAAACGGCGTCGTTTTGATGCCATTTTGATGCAATTTTAAATACATCAAACGACGTCGTTTTGAGTTCATTAGCTATTAGTTTTTTTTTTTTGGGTCCTTTTAAACTTTTAGCATTTGGAGATATCTTCGTTCATTTACAGTTAATTAACTTTGTTTTAGAAAAAACAATTACTTTTTTAATGGATCCTTTTAGTATTCAGACTTTTGAGGTCTATTTTGGTTTTTTATTTTGGGTTTCAATTTATTGTATGTGTACAATAAAGGCTATTAATTTTTTTCCTTCCCTTTTTTTAAAGGAAAATGGTGTGGAAATAACAACATTTGGTATGGAAATAACACTATCCCTTTTAAATAAGGAAAAACAATATAAAGAATTAATAGTAGACGATTAAGGGTATTTTTTATTTAGGAATTTATGAAAATAGGAAATTAGTGGAATTAATAGATCACATTTAATAGTGAACATTATATGAAGAATTAATAGTAGACAATTAAGGGCTAACCTTTTTATTTCATTAATTATATACAAATGGCAAACACGTGGCAGTATTTGTCCAACTAAGCTATCACATGTCAAGCAGAAGGCATTGTCATACATGTCATATGACAGAAATATGACAATGTCTTTTGCTTTAATTTATACATAGATAGATTATAGATTATAAATTAGAGCCATCAATTTAAGGGAACAAACGAATTGACACAAGTCCCAAATTATTTATGGACAAAACCTTGACTAACTCCAAATTATATAGTTAACAATAAAAAATAAAAACCAAAAATTGTAACCAATAAACGTTCCTTAACAAGGGTTGTAAAATTTAACCTAATGAGATGGCATAAATTATCCACAAAATCGTCAAGTCAATGACAGGATTGAATCTAGGGATTAACCACATTTTCTTGCTGGTGGGGATCCATCTTTAATTGCTTTTGGATAATTTTAACTGATGATTCCTAGAAGCTACCTATCAGAGGATGCATCTTTGATGTTTCAAAAATTTGTCAAGTCAATGGCAAGCTATATGGAATCAACCATGTTTCTTACTGGTAGAGGGATGCATCTTTAATTTCTTTTGTACATCATTTTAAGGGATGCATGTTTTCAAAGACTAAAGACTTCATTGACAATTTAGCTAGGAAATTTGTTCCTATTTATTCTTTTCTAGAATGATTGAGTTTTCCATTCAATTTAACCCAAGTTTTAGACGGATGGGTAGTGGGTTTGCAATTCTGTCTAATTGGAAAATTAAATTCTTATTATCAAAAGTTTGGGAGGACATTGAAAACTGAGTAAAAGATTATGGTGAAAAAGTGTAATTTATCCCAAGAAAAATGAAATGTTTAAAGTTTTCAAGGTAAATTACACTTTCCACCCTAATTTTTCTCCAATTTTTCAATATTCCCCAAACTTTCGATTGCATGCCCAATACCCCATCTATCTAAATTGGGGTTAAATTGGATGAAAACTAACTCATGGGGCCACATTGAAATTAAATTTCTAAAAATACTCTCATTGGAAAAAGTAAATCCTAAAAAATGCATTCACTGGCCTTTGTACATGACTAAGTTTTCTATCCAATTTAACCCCAATATAGACGGAGAGGGTACTGTGCATACAATTCTGAATAATCACTCGTCCCATTACACTATTCTAGTTAATTTTTGTGACCATTACTCTGTTCCAATTCTGAATATCAACGGAAAAGACTCGTTGATAACCTAACTTAGTTAAAGGAACTTCTTTTGGACAGTGTAGATATGTCCTCAGTGAGACCTAGTTCCTTGATGAATCTGTCATCCTTGATGACTACTCTTAGTCTCTCATTTTGTCAATTGCAAGGAGAAATTGAAGACAACAATTTCCACCTTCTTGGTATACAAATCCTCATTCTACAGGGAAATAAGGACTTAAGAGGTTATTTTCCAAAGTATAACTGGACTAGTTCCCTTAAGTTGTTAGATTTCTCGTCCATGAGTTTCTTAGGAGAATTACCAGATTCTATTAGTAATCTAAAGTCCTTGAATTACTTGGATCTCTCCCATTGCAGTTTCACTAGTTCAATTCCAGCATCGTTTGGGAATCTCACACAAATTACTTATTTGAAGTTATCATCAAACAGTTTTACTGGGTCCATTCCAGAATCCCTTGGGAATCTCATACAACTTAGTTTTTTGGATTTATCAAATAACAGTTTTACCGAGTCAATTCCGGCATCACTTGGGAACCTTACAAAAATTACCTTTTTGGATCTATCAATTAACAAACTTAGCGGTGAGATTCAATTACCACTTTCAATTTTTTTATGTTTTAGGTGTAGCCTCTTCAAACTAACATAAATTTTTGTCAATGGTAAATATTTTAACAGGTTTGTTGCCATCATCCCTATTTAGTATGCCAAACCTCTCCCGTTTAGACCTTCACGAAAATCAACTTGTTGGTCCTCTTCCTAATCGTGTAAGTGGGCTTTTGGATCTAAACTCTCTATTGTTACAGAATAATTTGCTGAATGGGACTCTGCCATCTTGGTTGTTCACTTTACCGTCTTTGGTGGAGTTAATCATGGTTGGTATCAATTCATTGGTGAAATTGGTGAATTCAAGTCTAATTCTTTACAGATCATTGTTATAGGAGATAATAAGCTACATGGCCCTCTACCTTGATCAATCTCTAGACTTATGAACCTTACTTATCTAGATCTCTCATTAAATAACTTGAGCATTATGTTGGAGTTAGAAATATTTTCAAAGCTCATAAAATCTTCAAGATCTTGATTTTTCATATAACAATGTATCTTTCAACATCAACAATAATATCACCAAAATCTTCCCCATGCTTCAAAGTTTGAGCTTGCGTTCTTCCAACATATGTGAATTCCCAACTTTCTTAAGAACAACACCAAATTTGCTGATCTTAGACCTGTCCGACAACAAAATTTGTGGTCAAGTTCCAATATGGTTGGGGGATGTCGCAAGGGATTCATTATCTTTTCTAAATCTTTCTCACAACTTTTTGACAAGTATAGACGAAATTCCTTGGAAGAACATAATTTCTGTTGATCTTCATGACAACTTGCTTCAAGGACCATTTCCTGCTCTACGTGCTCCTAGCCTGGAATATTTATGGATCTCACAAAAAGCAAATGACCAAGATATTGCATATAATCTTTACTTACTATCATTGCCATA